>QMIH01000664.1:234313-250131 GCA_003987875.1 Clarias batrachus | reverse complement strand
TAACACGGAAGTCCTCACTCTCTTGCTCCGCCGCGTGCGTTGATCTCTCTCCCTCTCTCTCTCTCTCTCTCTCTCTCCCACACACACACACACACACACACACACACACACACACACACACACACAAGGCAAAGAAACATTTCAAACATTCTACTTTTAATAATCTAAATAAATAAAGGATATTCTCCTTTATATATTTCCTTGTCTAACTCTCCTAAAAGGAAAATAGGTAATAGGTAAATAGGTAGTAGGCAACCCCCACTACCTATTTACTTATTACCTAACTTTGTGGGGAAAAAAAATATTTAGATCACATTCAGAAAGACAAACTTGTAAAATGCTTTCACTTTGATTTTTTAAAGTTATCTGTAAGTTGAATCGTGTCAAGTAGCTTCTTTAGTCTTTTTGAGGGTATACAAACTTTTGCACATGCCTTGTATATGTACAGTATTAGGATTTAATTTCCCAAAATGACTTCTGGTTTGTCAGTGCTTTTTAGCGTCTCTGTGTGTGTGTGTGTGTGTGTACGTACACATGACACAGCATGCAGGATTTGTGACTTTCCTTAACAAAGCCAAGCCGTTTTGCTGTGGGTTTTTATTTTGTTGTAAAATGAGTGCATGAGGACATTTGATACGATTCCTAACCATAACACAAAGACTCCCTTGGAAACCATAAACTTGTCTGACGCCTTCCATGAACGCTCCCGGAATGAAGAATCCAACAGTTTAATCAGTGTTCTTATCAAATTTACACACTGCTTAAGGTCACGTCGTTAAGCTTGGAGATAAGACTCAAGAAATACAGAAGAGTCATAAAGATTTTGACTCATGATTTCCTGATTATGTTAGATCGAATTTGTTCCCATACTTTCAGCAGCGTACTCTGTCGTCACACCCGATAAACGCTGTGTGTGCGGAAACGTACTGAGCTAGTAACTTATATACTCGCGGATTAGCGATCGGTATGGGGTGGTGTTTGAGATCTGTATGCCCCTCAACCAAAGCAGCAAAAATGACTGCTACTTCCAAAGGGTGCAGGTTTGACTTAGTCGATTAAAATGCAGAGCACATGAGTGAAACTTGATATCGACCACACCCACGGAACTATTCACTATAAATAACACTTTTGTGTTTGGTGTTAACAAGGAAAAGGTGTGGGATTTTTTTTTTTCTTCTATGACAAAGCACAATTGATTATGAATCATAAATATTATGAATTATTATGAATGTTAAACTAATAATAATAATAATAATAATAATAATAATAATAATAATAATAATAAACAATATGTGAAACAAAATAAAAACAAACAAGAAATAAAATAGAAGCAAATAATAATAATAAAAAACAAACACTTGAAAATCTCAATTCTGGTAAACTTGCTATATAACATTTAGAAGTACAGATACATACTTGGCATATAAATATAATAATCATAATCAATTTGACTATGAAACCTTTGCCCCCCCACCCCCACCCCATGTCAATATTTGAATAACATGCTAAGGCACACACACGCACACCTACAGTATAACCATATAGTCAGTTTCATATTTGCAGTGTGTTCCGACTCCAATCACTCAGCATAGTTTAAGCCTTGCATGCTTCAGGAAATTGCGTTATTACTGTAATTCTAAGGCGATACGTAATGCACAGAATCTGACAGGGTGGGGCCCGTGGTTGTTCTTTACCAGTAATACAGGAAAAGTAAACACACACGGGGTGAGAAAGGAGGAGACAGATGCTGGTCAGACAGGAACGACCAGCAGAGAGAAACAGCAAAGCTCAGAGGTGAGTTCTTTTACCAGTTTCTATCCTTTTATGCTATAAATATAAATATACATTTATGTGTACAAAATGATTGTAAGGTTGTTACTCTACATTTCAAACTACACTATACTTTTATTAGTTAAAAAAAAGTGTAGGTTCAGTGTGTACAAGTAGACAAGCTGACTACGGAGATCAAGCTACATTCAACAGTATTCCTTATTTAAGGAACAATTTTAACTGGCATACTGAAACCAACAAACAAGAGAAATCAAATTCATAAAAAAAAGAAAAAAAAACTTGCCTGCATTTATTTATGTCATGCACTTTGCCAAAAAAATGTATATAAAAAAAGACATCTTAAAATCGTTGTAAATTAGCTAACCTATGATAACTTCCTACGAAAAAAAAACAAATAATAATAAAAAATCCACAGTGCGTGAGTGCTCAAGGATGAATATACTGTAGCAGTGATGTAATTCACTATGTAAATCATATATATGATCTTTATCTCAACCCAATTGTTCTCACACACTGCTCTACAGTACATCACGCTAGATCATTTGGAAGTAAGGTGTCCGTCCATCGACAGAATCCTGTAGAACTGAATTTAAAGAATCTTCATTGAAATATTCCTGCATCACCATCGTCACATCATACAGTACCATCACGCTATTGCACTTAGAACAGGAGGACTGTTCTTTAAACTTTCTTGAAAAATGAACCATGAAGTTAGAGGTCACCTCTAGCTATACAAGTGACTTAAAGCAGCCATGTTATTAAATGAAAAAAGTCCATTACATGGACTTTAGCCACTAAACAGTTAGCCACTAAAAAGCCAAGGCTTTTGCATGATACAAGATTACATTAATGCCTAATCCCTAGCATGCAGTAAGTGCATCATGATTGTGCTTGTAGGCGTAATAGACGGGAATGTACATGCTGACAGTTAATTAACCCAAAAGTTTTATGTGAGAAAGAGATACATCGTGACAACACAGGAAACAAAATTAGAAACAAATGGTTTCTAGAAATTCCTGAAATTAGCACGGTATGTAAAAATAGACATTGGACACAACAGACAGTATGTCATTCCTGTGCGTTCTTTATCAATATAAAATTGTCCATATTTTTAAGACATAAGGGGACTTGTTGGCTGACAAGACTGAAATCATTGTATTTATGCATTTGTTTGTTTGTTTTTCTTTAAGGTTTTTACTTAAAACCAAACTAAAATATTACAAAATCATTATCATTTATTTGGACTGATTTATGAATTCATGAAAAATTTCTGAATCACCATAAAACTGCTTAAAGCATAACTATGTGGACGCCTCACCATTAACGTCATATCTGCGTCTTGAGTATCCCGTTCCAAAACCATGAGCATTAAAATGGTGTCGATCTCGTCTGTCCTACTAAACCTGCTTCCACTCCTCTGGGAAGTCTTTCCACTAGAGTTTGTAACATAATTGTGGGAATTCAACCACAAGAGCATAACTGAGGTTGGCAACTGATGCTGAGTGGGAGGATCTGGCGCACAATTCATCCCAAAGGTGTTTCATGGGGTTGCGGGCAGAACACTTAAAAAAGGAAAAAAACGCTTAAATTCTTCCACATATTCTTGGCAAGCTGTGTTTTTTAAGGAGCTCGTTGTGTGCAAAAGGCCAACGTCATGCTGAAACAAGTTTGGGTCTCTAAGTTCAATTGAAGATTACAATACTATATCATACTAAACTATTCTAGAAACGGGTTTGCTTTGAACTTTGTAGAGAAGAAACAATTCTAAAATTTGTGATGGCACACGGCCAAACATACGCAGTATTATTATATTAATATGAAATAGTTGAATATGACAAAACCTGCACAAAGAATAATTTTCACAGCACAAAGTCAATTTAATTAGAGTCATTCTCTTTAATAGCCCAATAAGTATGCAGAGATAAACATGGATAAATACTAATTCATTATATTTAAGTACACAATTAAATGCCTGAATAATTGAATTCAAAATGAAAATGAAAACTCATTAGAATATCGTCTAAGCTCAATCTTTAAAGGGTTTACAATACAGAAATATCAACTTTCGAAGCATTGTGTCTATTTACGGGCTTGGCATGGCATGGAGGCGATCAGCCTGTAGCGCTGCTGAGGCTTTACTGAAGACCAGGTTGCTTTGATATCAGCTGTCAGCTCATCTGTACTGTTGAAAAAGAAAAAGAAGAAGAAGAAAAAAAAAACGACATAAAGCTTGTCAGCAGATGGAAGCACAAAGTGCTCGAAAACTTTGGACTTGGCTAAACACAGTGTCCAAACATCAGCAGATGACTGACATGGCATCCGGAATCATTACCGACTGTGGAACTCTGGGAACTTGATTTCTAAATGAAATGTAATATTTACTTTCATCTAAAGAGAGGACTTTGGACGCGATGATCTAGTTCTTTTCTCTTTAGCCGAGGGAATAAGCTCCTGCCATTGTCTCTGGTTCAGGAGCGGCTTGTTCCTGAATGCAACAGTTGCCGCCCATTTCATGAAGACGCCTCCTGTGTGCGTGGTGGCTCTTGATGCATTGACTCTAGCCCCACTCCACTCCTTGGAAAGTTCTTGAATCGGCTTTGTGCGGCAGCTCTCCATGAATATTGTTTACCGAATCAATCTTTTGTCTTAGATCCTACACAATGTCTGTGTCATGTCTATACTCTATATAAAAGGCTATAATTGTAATGACGTGATTTTTATTCATAGCTTTAAAACTTAATCTGTTGTCAAAGTAGGAGTGGCATAAGATGAATAGTCAATTTTGGGAGGTGCTGGACATCAACCTAACCTGATGTGAACTATTTTCCATTACTAGCACAGCACGCCCTGCAGTATTTAATTCTTTTCCACAACAATAAATTCTGACCGGTCAGAACTGCAAACACAGTGCCGTTGTTAAATCATGATAAGCTGAGGATCAAAGAATTTCCTTCCCATTTGGTTTCGATGATAAAAGATCATAAAGCTTTGTTCAGTTCACATATTTACTACACTGACGTATTTAGGCACAGTAAGCCGGGTATATAAAGTGCTCTCTGATCTTTATGTTGGCTTGTGCTGTATAAAATATAAGTGTCAGTCAGTTTTCCGAATATCTTGGGTCACTTAGTGTTTCTGCACAATTCATTTGCATCTGTCTATGAAATGATACCTTCGTGTGGTTGTTTCGTCCACTGTGCTTGTTTTGCGTGTTATAATTGTTGCTAAACTTTCCTCATCTTCCAGATGCATAACAACCCCTCTCATGTAAACTATGGATTTCAATATGGAGAAGAAAGACCTCCGGCATATGCGCCTGGATATCCAACGGCGTATCCCCCTGCACCTCAGAACTCGAACGCAGCACCTGCACCCATCAACACACACTACACCGTCACAGCCGGACTCCCTCACACCACGGAGAGACGCAAAGGTCTAACACCGTAATTCATATGTTTTATTTGAAACTCAAATATGCCAAGCAACGCTATTAATCTTAACTAAAGGTTAAAAATCATCTTTGAATTAAGACCTGATTGTATATTTCATTAACAACTTAACAGAGCCATCTAGCTAAAATACATCTCAGTTAATGCCTTTAAACTCACCTTGGTTTACTCGCCCTAAAAATGCATTGTCTATGTGAATTAGGGACTGTTAAGCCACACCCCTAAAGACCAGCAGAGCTGACCGATAAGCCAGGGGAGGCGGATCTTCTTATATGAGGGGCAAAATCTGGCTTGTTTAAGTGCTGGATAATACAAACATTAGAAAAACTCATTGCACATTGTTTTCCATTTTACATGCAAGACAAACTGCCTAAAAATGATTAAAAGGGAATTTTGTATACTTCCCATTTCTACTACTTTCTACTACTTTCTACCCATTTCTTTATTTTTCTGTTGCAAAAGTAATGCTTGAAAAAAAAAGCAAAATTTAAAGGTTACAATTTGTAAATAACAAACATCTAGAATATATTGATTTATCATCATTTTAAAAACAAGTGCAATAAAGACAAATTAGTTAGCAATTCTATTTTAAAGGAAAGCAAATACTTAAAAATAAATAAATAAGTCAATGCTCCCAATTCTGGATGCCAATCTGATTGAGTGCGCACTGGATGCGCTGGACAGACAAATCTGATCCGTGGAGGCCCCGTCCTACAACCAACAGCACCCAAAGGTGGTGGAAGATAGCACAGCACACACCCAGAGGCCCTGCAGAGCCATGAAGGCCAGAGTCACCCCAGGTGGCACAAATGGAAGCCAAACCTAGGTGGTTTTAATGGTCAGGCTGATTGGTGTATTTGCATGTCATTTAAATGGAAATGAAGATGTAAAAACCTCTTTGCATGTAAAAATGTCAAACACAGTCAAAGTTAAGGACTATTAGGACAACTTCAACAAATCCATGGTAATTTCAAGCACTTTGCACAGATTTGTACTTCTTCTAAAAATGGATGCTTAAAGAAAAAAAAAAGAAGACTTATCTAGCTTTTGTTTTGGTTCTGAATAACAGAATACCATCATTCTTAACACTTCTATTTCACATATCAGTGCAACCATGACTTGAAAATGCTTTCAAATGCACCGAGCATCTAAAGCTTTAGATTTTTTCCTTGTGTTTTAAAGTGAAACTGGGTGCCAGGTTAATATTTCATTGCATTTTATTTCTTCCTGCTTTAAGGCAGCAGATGTAAATGCCTGTGCATAACAGCAGCGGTTATTTTCATCCTCATCCTCTTGGCAGTAGCGGCCGTGTTGATATGGTACTTCGGTAAGTATTGAATCATGAATCGATTAAGAATGAAATCTTGCTAGAAGTTCAAAGTCTGTAATCACCATCTGCCTGGTTTAAACAGTATTCGGGGTTTGCACGCTGGGACGGAAATGTGGACAAAGCAGCTCATGTGTGCGTTCATCACAGTGGTGTGACGGAGTGACGGATTGTCCAGGAGGCGAGGACGAGGCCCTCTGCTGTAGGACTCTGTTTTTTTTTATATTCATTTGAATGATAGAAACATACAGAGTCAGAGTCAGACAAAACAATGTACACAGACTGTAGGAAAAGAAAAATAGTATGATGTATATTATATTAATATAATATTTATAATGTTATCATAGTAGTGACATAATATTATCATACATATTGTATAGCAATTCATTTATTTAAAAAATATTTATGCATGTTCACACGAATACATGAATACAATTTCTTTCCTGAAGTGTGTATATATACTCTCTCTCTCTCTCTCTCTCTCTCTCTCTCACACACACACTCTCTATATATGTATATACAGTATATGTATATGTAAATATGTAACGGCTATGTTTGTCTTATTTTTAGTTCGCTTCTACGGTCCTGATTTCATGCTGCAGAGTTTCTCAAACGAAGACCAAAAATGGAAGGTTGTGTGTTCAGACAGGTGGGACAACACCATCGGGCAGCGAGCGTGTCAGCAGATCGGATATTCCGGGTGAGAACTTGTGTCTCATGCCCTGTTTTAGATTGTTACATTTGCACATCTATAAACATGATTCAATTTTTTTTTACAATCTGTTAGGGAGCTTGGACATCTTGTGATATCATTTGTTTTTGTTTTTTCTTCAGTTCTAATTATGCCAGCTCTGGGACAATAGACCCGGGCTCTGTGGCAGCAGACGGCTACATGACCCTCAATCCTGATTACTCAAATGCACTCAGTTCTGATCCTGTACATAACTCTCTCTCTAACAGGTCTGTTTTACATTTTATACTTTATTCTCTATAAAACTTTGGTGTTGGTGGTGTTAAATTACATATTAATAAAGCAGTGCACTAGTTTGTATCTGTTTCGAGCTTAAAGCATTTATGATTGAAGTGAGTCAATGTGTCATCCTGTAAGCACCTATCTATCTATCTATCTATCTATCTATCTATCTATCTATCTGTCTATCTATCTATCTATCTATCTGTCTATCTATCTATCTATCTATATATCTATCTATCTATCTGTCTATCTATCTATCTATCTGTCTATCTATCTATCTATCTATCTGTCTATCTGTCTACCTACTGTATCTATCTATCTCTTAGTTGAGCTGGAAATTTTGCTGAGACAGGATAACATTTAATATTATTTATGTTACATTGTGGTTAAAACAAACAAACAAACAAACAAACAAACAAACAAACAAACAAACAAACAGCAAAGGAATACTCCGCCCACAGCTCATACTGGCTTTACATTTGTTTTCATTTGTTAAAAATGAAATTGTGTTTGTTTATTTATTTATTTACAGTATGTATTCATAGTTTTGCATAAAGTAAGAAATGAATGTAGTAATCAGTTATAAATACGTAACAGCAGCACAAAATTTAAAAGAACTAAACCAATTGTGTAAAAATCAAAGTTTGCGAGTATGTTTGTTGTTGTTGTTGTTGTTGTTTTTCAGGACTTGTCTTATCTTGATGAAACTGATTTATTTATTGTTTCTCCTTCTAGTGCGAGTTGCCCAACTAATCAAGCAGTGACCCTGAAGTGTAGCGGTAAATGATTGTTAAGTTTCTTTCTATGCTTTGCTGAAGGTGACCTTTAAACCAGTCACAACAGGAACTAGTGTACCATGAAAAACATCCTGTAGGATAAATTATGAGTCAGAGTACAAAGTGCTGAAAGCTGACCAAAACCAAAGACCGAAAAAAAAAAAAAAAGATTAATTAATGTACCCAGCACATGTAACTATACTGTTATTTTGTTTTGTAATTATGTCACCCCATTATAAATTCCTCCTTGTGTTGTTCTCTAGATTGTGGAAAATCTTCAGCACCTGCAACGCGTATCGTTGGAGGAACTGTGGTCAGTACTGCGGGACGCTGGCCGTGGCAGGTCAGTCTACAGATCTCGGGGAATCACATGTGTGGAGGATCGATCATTACTCCATCATGGATTGTCACAGCTGCTCACTGTGTTCAGACGTACGTCCGCACGACAGCCCCGTTGTCTGTTGTTGTTTTTACGTGATTGTATTTAGTTGTCACTCGGGGACATTCTTCCCTCAATCTGCAGATATTCATCTCCGAGTCAGTGGACGGTGTATGCAGGGTTTCTGACACTATCCCAGATGTCCTACTATTCTGGCAACACAGTCAGGGCGGTCATCTCACACCCGGACTATGACACTGACACCAGTTCCAATGATATCGCTCTGATGAAACTCTGGACGCCGCTTCAATTTTCCTGTGAGTTACAATACTAGAGGAACTAAGAAATGTGCTGTTAAAAACAAACAAACAAACAAACAAACAAACAAACAAACAAACAAACAAACAAAAAATACACAAAGATGTCTAACTAGATGTGGGAGATATGAAGATACACACATACATACTACCTGGCAAATTTTTTTTTTTAAAATACAAAAAAATTCCAAGACTCAACAATTTGACCCTTCTGAAATGGCCTTTTTTTGCCCAGGTAGTATAAATTGGATACTATGAAATTTTATAGTTAAATGTTTGATTATTTTGCTGTAAACATGACTTTTTAAAAACATACTGCATTATTGATAATAAAAATAAGAAATGTATACTTTTTAAATACTTTAAATGTTTAAAAAAGTTTTTTTTTTTTTTTACAATTTAAAAGTTATAGGCTTACATTCTGAGATATGTGGTATATATCACGATGTACATATTGTGAACAATTTCCAAGCAATACAGCAGTGTTGTATAAAAAAGATATTTGATAATACTTTTTTATCATTTTTTTCAATACATGTATAAAATAAATGTGCATTTTTTTACAATTAATAACTAGTAACAATTAATTATAACTAATTAGTTTTACAATGAAAATGTGGAACAAAGATTTAAAATTTAAATTTGCGATTTTGAATAAAAAAGAATTAATGTAAAAAAAATATTAGCATCACATCAGCTGCTTTCAGTTATTAAAAAAAATACACAACGCATTGCAACTGTATTGATCTATATTGAAGTTGTATCTTTGTATCTTGTTAGAAATTCCATCTTCAGTAAGAGTTATTTTTAAATGATGAATTAAAAAAAAAAAAGTGTGATACAGTATAGCTTGTGGAAAATTATTTGCTAAACTACAAACAGCTCTGACGGAAATACAGCTGCAATGCATGCCATAAATAATAATCTTACCCAGTTCCATCTGTTTTCCATTAACAGCTCATTATCAGAGTTGTTTTATTTACTGTATATCAGATGCTTAATGTAAAGCACATTTGTAAATATTACGCGTTTTATTTTTGCTCGAAGCGGGGGAATGATAGATTGTAGATGTGATAAATTATAAAAGGAAGTTGTTTTACTGACGGAGAGCGAAAACAGAAGTAATAATGCTTGTAAAGGAGGAAGAAAGCAGTTTTATAGAAGTTAAACATTTCCCTTTTTTCTTACTCAGCTAGCATTGCACCAGTGTGCTTGCCGAACAGTGGTCTCGACTTCTCAACATCAAGAAACTATTATGCTACTGGATGGGGGGCGACTACGAATGGAGGTATGAACAGCATTTCACTGCGTGCGGGTTTGACTCGGTGGAGCGGACTCACTAGTGTTTATTCACATCACAAGCACATGTGGATCTACATTACAATTTGAGTAGACTAGTAGCTTGAACACATGCTTAGTGAACACATGAACAGTAGTTTTGTTGAGAATCTCACTGTAAACCCATGTCCTTCTTCAGGTTCTGCCTCTAATCAATTACGTGAGGCTCAAATCTCGCTGATAAACAACACGGTGTGTAACAGCCAGCAGGTTTATAACGGTAAAATCACAGACTCAATGATCTGCGCGGGAAAACTGGAGGGTGGAGTGGACTCGTGCCAGGTCAGCGTCCCATACACATCAACAACAACAACAACAACAACAACAAAATATAATTTTTTTTTAAATGTAATTTTTAGAATTAAAAACTGTTTTAAACATTCATGTGACTATTAGCGTTAATGTTGATGATGTCATTGCTTCAGGGGGACAGCGGGGGTCCTCTGGTCACGTCGCAGAATTATCTGTGGTGGCTGGTGGGAGACACTAGCTGGGGTCAGGGCTGCGCCTTCCGAAACCGGCCGGGCGTTTACGGAAACGTGACTTTGTTCCTTGACTGGATTTACACACAAATGAAAGTAAGTACACGTTACTGAAGTAGACTCTTAACCTGAGATCATGTCGACACATTCATAAATGTTGTCTAAAGTCTCTGTGAACCGAGATCAGACTAGAGCAGAACCAGAGATAGAAGCAAATCTACTCGACTTGATTTGACTTAAAACAGACATTGCACAGCTGTGGATCCATTATACCAGATTTGGACCTCAAACCCAATTTTTATCGACTACTATCTGACAATATTAATTACTGTTACTATTATTAATTTTCTTTCTTTCCTCCACACTTCCTGTGCCTGATTTTCTTCTTGTGCTTAAGCTCATTTCCGACATTCCTGAATTTGATCCTGAAATGCCCAAATGTCAAGATTGCAGGAAATATAAGGAGATCATCAAGAAATCTAAGCTCTCATTTGTTTTTGTTTTTGTGACCATTCTTTAAAATTTTTAGTTTAAAAACCTTGCAGCTCTGTTTACTAATGTTAAAGGTTTGTAGGGGGGTTGGTAGACTTTGTGAGTTGTTCATTCCTCATCATAATGGGTTTGCAGATTTCACTGTTTGGTGTTGACATGGACAGCAGGACTGGAGTGCGTGTAAAAACCTCTCATAAGTGGATGGAGTAAATCCACTAAAATGGCTCAATCCAACCCTGTGCACTAAACTACTAAATAGTGCGCTCAATAAATACTAAATCTATAGATTTGGGGCAGGTGGGGGATCGATATGACTCGTGATTCTTTTGTGTGACGATTCACGTATCTGGTTTTCAGTTTGATTGGCGGTGACCGGTCATCAGCCTCAGATATATAAACGATTCTGTACAAATGTGTTAGTCTCAAAGACATTACAGATGATTACACCAGCAGGGGCGGATCTAGAAAATTATTCATGGGGTGGCAATGGGGTGGCATTAAAATTATGAGGGATGGCAACACTGAAACAAGCATCCTTGCATGGTTTTTGTGGATTCAAGRAAYRCYATTCTTATTCGGTGTATACACTAGGGTGCACATTTTTACATTGTCCTATAAAAATGAAATAAAGGCTGATGTGTGATTGACTTGAACCTGATATCTGGATTGGAACGTCAGATAAATAAAAAAAAAAACTCTTTTATTTTTAGAACACTAGGACACTAGTGCTGGGGTGGCAAGGCTTTTTCTTAGGGTGGCAACTGCCACCCCATGCCACCCCGGTAGATCCGCCCCTGTACACCAGTATCAAAACACAACGAGCGCAAATCAGTCAAAAAATAGAGTTTTGTCTGAACTATTTGCACATTTTCATCCTGTGTGGAAGGAGTGATTTATTTGTTAAGAAATAGTAATTATGACAGACGACGGAGATACGAACTGCTCAGGTAAATGTTAAACTCTCATATTTTAAGTTAGTTTGTAGTGTTTAAATGCAGCGCCTGGCTTTTAAGTCAGAAGAATCACTTAAAAATGGAAAATGGAATATCGAATCGGGGTATTTATAAAATCAGGATATTTTTAGAATCGAATCTGCAAAAAGGTATCGTGATAATCGTATCAGGTGGTGACTGGTGATTCCCATAACTACTAATCACTGGAGCGAATGGCAGGTTCAAAGCTTCTGTAGTCACAGGCATCCAAAACATGAGTCCTCTGTTCACTCTTACTGTAGCATGTGAAAATCCATAGCGGTTGTTGCCACTCTTGACTGCTTTATCAAATCATGAGGTGTTATACTGTACTGTAGGTACTGCATACTGTAAGTAAACTGAGGACAGTCATGTAAGTTCATAGACTGTCTGCAACTTTTTGGCTTGAGCTTGCGCATGGATTGCATTGACGTTGTGGTTGATTAAAATCGTATCTGTAACTACATTGTTAGCACATTGTACTATTGCTTAGCTCTAGGTTGTTGATCGGAGGATGTGGGTTCGAGCCCTGTCGTTGGTGGGTTGCCGCAGCAACACCAGTTGAGGATGCAGAAAATGTACAAAATTAACTTAAGCAGTTGTGTAACCCGATTATGACTGCACATCAAAGTTCCATGCATTAATATTGATACGACGTTGTTTCTGAATGCAGACTTAGAACCAAACCCGAATCAAAAGTACAGTTCTGATCCGCTGAAGAAGACGACTTTTTGAAGGGTTTAACTTACATGTAGAAATAGGTGTAAATACCAACAGTTGTTGGGAGGTGGTGGGACGAAGTTATAACACCTGCCCCCTCCCCTAAAAATTCTATCATAATGATGAGTTAAAATGATTAACTCTTATAAAACTCCAATAAGGCCTTGCTTAGAGATCAAAAAAGCCGTGAGCTCTGGAACCCCATCGATTTACCCGTTAACATTTTCAGCTTTTCATCCACTGTAAGCTAGCCTGTATGAGTAATGGTGGTTTTTTTGTTTGTAGTAATTTGGTTAATTATGTTTTTGTTTCAGAAATATTAATTTGACATCCGGACAAAAATGGAAGACCTCATGGACCTTCATTTTAGAGCCATTTAAGGAGGGAGCTATGAAGATATTCATCTTAATGTTATATCCTGTGGATTCGCAGTATTTCTTAATCTTTTATTTTGATCTCTGTTTATTTTTGTAATACATGTTAAATATGTTTTGACTAAGATGTTTAGCGCTTAAAATTTTTAAAACACTTTAACTATTTATTGTAACAAAAAATGTCTTTAATGAATGACCTCAAGATTTTTTCTTGTTTTTTTTTTTTTTTAAATGCATGAAGTATTTGATACATGAAGTAAAACGTGCAAGTCTTTGTGCCATTAAGAAGACGCAAGGCGTGTTTTTGGGACTGTTCAAATTTACTCATGCTTTATTTGCACAAGTCTTGTTCTCCAAACACTACCCTGACCAAAGTGAGGTCAGAAACAGAGCGTGAGTGGCAGAGACAACGGCAGTATCTCTCTCATCTCTCCATAAAGACAAAGAATATGTCATAGATTATTGATCATAGTTCATATTTAATCCAAGTACAATCACAGATTTCCCTCTGCATTCCCTCTGTTCTGTACATATCACATTCTGTAAATGTATTAAAATTATTATTGTATGTATGGATTGTTCTTGGTTTTGCTTCTTCTGAAGTGTACAGTATAGCCATTCTGAAAGCTTATCTGCTATAACTTCCTTCTATATTTGATCTTACATCCCAATTCCAGATTTATATTTTGTTATACTCCTGAATCATCCACCCTACCAGTTAAATTTAATTACATGCCTAAATACATTTACCAAGCACATGTTTCAATTCAGACGTGCTAAAATATTCTCATTCACCCCCCTGTCACCATGTCTAATCAGTACTCATTGCGATCTCAGTTTTAAATGGCAGATGCCCAGCAGTGAAGAATACATCTGCTACCTGTTTGTGCCAATTAGCAGATGTGTGACCTCTTTAGCGGGTTAACAGATGTGGCAATTAGGGACTCATTTGGATGAATGCTTGTTTAGCACAAGGGCCCCCGCAATTACATCGCCACCAGGAAGTGGGTTTTATCCACACTCATTTGTTCTTTAAAGTCTTCTGATCAAATGAGCAGGGAAATTATGTTGTGTTGGCAAACAGATGGCGTTTTTTTCCTCCAGACTCTCAAATTTTACAGGGTATTGTGTTTTGCAGGTAATATCTACAATGGTCTGATATTTTATTATTGATGAAGCTCAGTTTTATAAAAATCACTAACAACGTGATTATAATTATTACAGGGAAACATGATCTGAAGACAATGAAATTCATTCCTGTGGTTGTTCTGCAGTGTTAATTTACAGTGTTATTGTTATCAAACCTTTCTACTGAGATTGCCATAATGATGAGGTTTGAATTATGAATTATGTTATATTACTTAAATACCATACAGTGTTCCTAAAATTCCCTGTGGTCATCCTGAAAAATCAAGCAATGTTGTTAAATACCCTTACGTGGTAATGACCTATACTGGAGTTTTACTGAACTATCCTGAGATCTTAAAGAACTACTGAACTACTATTTCAGTGTGACTAAAACATGCTGTATTGTTGCTAAATGCACTGCAGTGTTACTAAAATATACTGCATTCTTACTAAAATGCATTGCAGTGTCCACAAGATATAGTATGGTCTTACTTAAATGTACTCTGATGTTGCTAAAAGGCACTGCAGTGTAACTAACATATACTGCATTGATATTAACTGTATACTGCAGTGTTACTTAAATATACTGCTGTGTTACTAAAATAAACTGCGGTGTCATTGCTAAAATGCAGTGCAGTGTAAAACTATACTTCAGTGTTACTAAAGTATACTGCAATATACTAAACCATTCTGTAGTGTAATTAAACCATACTGCATTGTAATTAAACCATACTGCAGTGTTAAAGTATCCAACTTTATTACTACAACATACTTCAGTGTTACTAAACCATACTGCAGTCTTACTACTGAACAGATGCAATGTTAATAAAGTACACCACTTTATTACAAAAATATGCTATAACATTACTAAAGTATATTGCCAAAGTGTACTGCGTATTACTAAAATTTACCAGTTTGTTGCTAAAATATACTGTGGTGTTTCTAAAAGACACTGCGATGTTACTAGCATATACAGTACTGCATTGTTACTAATTTACACTGGACTGTTGTGAATATAATGCTGTTACTAAAATATATTGCAGTGTCACTAAAACAAACTGTACTACTGTTACTAAAATGCATTGCAGTGTTACTAAACTATACTGTGGTGTTAGTAAAGTAGAGTATACTGCATTCTTACTAAAATATACTGCAGTGTTACAAACGTAAACTGCATTGATACAAACCTACACTGCAGTGTGACTAAAATATACTGTGGCATTACTAAAATACACTGCAGTGTTACAAACACATACTGCATTGATACTAACCTACACTGCAGTGTTACTAAAATATACTGC
>QMIH01000664.1:198761-212321 GCA_003987875.1 Clarias batrachus | reverse complement strand
AATTCACCAGTTTATCACCAGTGTGTGTGAGTGTGTGGTGCATTTTTTTTTTTACATTGTGTTTATTTTATTTGACTTTTTCATTCTTAATCAGAATTTGTTTTATTCAAAGTCGTGCAAATGCAAAGTAAAATCTGAATGACCTCTAAAAATGTCTCAACGAGGGACGCAGGAAAAAAGAAAAAAAAAGAAAAACGTGGCCGCGGATAAAAAATGGAGAGGTGTTGAGAGGGGCTGCTGGTTGCTGGGCTAAATCAAGAAGGATGTAGGGATGGGGGGGGGTAAGAAGGGAGTGGAATCAAGCAAAATGGGGCAATTTTAATTTTTTTATTATTATTTTTTTTTAGAAGATGGACGCAAATCGAACGCAGGTCCGTTTGTATATGTGTAAGAGCATGATGGCGGAACATCAAGTGAAGATGACGAGGGAAAGGGTTAAAAAAAAAAATCTATAAATGTTGTGTCGTTAAGCAGTGTCGGTTTTAGCACAAAGCACGTAGCATTGCGATGACGGACACATGCAGAGATGCGCGCGTACATGAACATTTATTTTATTTCAAGCTCATGCATCCAGGAGGGATTGTATAACCGCGGACGAAATCATTCAGTCGAGTGAAAGCTCTTTATTTATTTATTTATTTATTTATTTATTTATTTTTATGAGCGAAACCGTTCGATCAATACAGCCCCATTTGCAGCAGTGTGTTTGTGCATCCAAGCCACGTTCGCAGGGAATCGATCTCGATCTCGATCGCGTAGTTTTTCGGGTCGACGTCGGCCCGGAGGCTGTGGAGCAGGTCCGCTGTGAGACAGGGATGCCGTACTGAATGCAGTGTTCAGGATGCACGCAGCCTGCTCCCTGCGCGGTCTCTATGGAAACCCTTGTAATGGACGACGGCGCTTGCATTGCGCAGGTGACCCCGGAAGTCCGAGTGCACAACTACTGGCAACCTGCTATTTATACACTGACGCTTTCAGGCTCAGCGGGGAAGATGTGTTGCTGTTGCTGGATATAAAGCTGCATAGTTATTTGTTTAAGGTGGACTTTGGGAGCATTAACCATCACATGGGTTATATTTAGGACTTCAAAGATGTTGGCTCAAAGAATTTATTTCAGAGGTATAAACTACGGGGTATAAACAGTAAATCATCATTATTTGAATTCTTAATGGGGCGGTCACTCATCTGAGTTCCTGTGTGGGATCTTCTAAAGGAGCATTTCTTTTTTCTTTTTTTCTAGAATGCTACACCAGATCAAATACAATGTGTTTTGAAGATATTTGTGCAAACCTTTAATCTTTGATCTTCTGAGAGAACCCTTTAAGTAGAATGTTTCAATGTTTAGAACCCTTAGACATCCAAAAGTTCTTAATTGACACTTTTAATAAAATTGTTAAATCTAGGAGGATCTTTTCATCCATTCTGTCTGGTAAAAGATTCTATGATTCTATGATTCTGTATGTAGAAGAACTTGTTTTCCTTTTAGAACTGGTTTCATGTAAAAAGAGCCTTTACTGAGCGTATCTAACATTACATTTTCACTGCATCTCTTACAATGATGCTTAAATCTAGAATCCATTTGTCATCAGATTCTTTTTGATGAAAGAGGTACTATGTAGAACCCAACAACACAGATCTGTTCTTTAGAGACGGTTCCAAAGAAAAAGCTAATTGGAACGAACAAAACAGAGCAGAAGAACCGACAAGGAAAGCTGTTTTTAGAAGCGTATGTTTTCATGTTCTTAACATTTTCTTTTAGAACCTTTAAATCTTATTAAGTGTTTCTTTTTTCAGAAATGGTTCCAAATGGAACAACTTAAGTAACTAAATAATAATAATAATAATAATAATAATAATAATAATAATAATAATAATAAAAGATCCCTTGAGTGACTGTTTTTCAAAAAGTTTTATTTTTTCACATCAAGGTCATCACTATAAGCACTTGTTATACATTTCAACAAAACATTGAATCTGGAACCTTTAAGAGTGCTACAAGGAACCCTATTGTCCAGGAGTGTACACTAAGTTACATTTAAATAAAAAATCTCCTGTTATTGTATCTTGCAACACATTTAGAAAACCTATAAAATGTCTTTGATCTGTTTTTTTTTTTTTCTTTACATTTTTATCTAGAACCTGGTTGCCTACCATGTGTTTCACTTTGAGAGATGGTTTGAAGTAGAACCTTCAAGTAGAAGAGCCTTTAACCAAGCAAAAAACCTTTAAGCAACTTGTATGTCTCCCAAGTTTGCAGTTTGGGTTTCTGGCAGAACCATTACAGCTTTTATATTAAATATTTTTTACAGATTTCTGAGGAAGCTTCAGCATATCCTAGACCAATGACGGCTTCACAATATAATAAATGCTGGTCCATAAATTTTTTATTTTATTTATTTTTTAATCAAGAACCAAATTCAGCATTTCATCAGGGTTGGCAAATCAGTGCTGACAAATGAGTCATAAATTTGCTTTAAACAGACATATTCTTTGTTAACAAAACAAATAATTACTCTGTGTATTCAACAGTACAGAGTGTTTCTCAGCTCTGATGTGCGTCATTGCACAAATAAAACATTTACATGGAAAATCGAGCTGCTTTCAAGAGCTCTTCTCAATCTGGAGTGCTCTCGTCCATCGCATCTCGAATTAAAGCACAGCCGTAATTGGGACAACAAACTCGTCCTCGGAGACGGAACGCAGACTAACCGGGATACCAATGTTTTACACAAGGTGCTGCCACGGGGCAAATCTGATACACACTCAATTGGACACTAATGAGCAGCGCAAATATACAGTAGGATGAGGCGCGAGACGCCGCATGATCTACACATTAGAGCTCTCAGCCAGACCCGAATAAAACCGCACGGCATGCACGAGTGGGTTTAAAATAGAAGATCTCACTGCTGTGAATAGTTACGCCTTTTAATTTTAATTGTATTCTCTGAATCTATTCTGAAAAAGTTCCAAGAAATTGCTCTTTAGAACATTAAAAAGACGTCAGAGAACCTGCAAGGAAGCCGGGTTTTCTACAAAGGAACACATTATGATTTCAATCAAGATAATTGCAGTAAGGTTAAATCATCAAGCGCTTAACTATTTTATGTGGAACTGTAATGCAGTGTTTACAAGTAGAACCCCTTTTGAAAGATCCGCCAATGAAGACTTTTAATTAACATTACATGAAACGATGAAGGTGCGATTGGTGCAAGTCGAGAGGCGCTGCAGGTACGGTATAGCGTGGGTGCAAAATGATGAAGATTCATGGATTTGAAATGCAACAAGGGACATTTTTGGAGGTCCAAGAAGAAGAATAAAAAACAACCGAAAGAACTTTATTAGAGTGTATCTAAGACATTTTAACTTTAAGATGACTGCTTAACATTTCAATAAGGTTACATCTCGAACCTTGTTTTAAAGGTTTCCAAGTAGACGCCATGTAGAAAAAGTTGCAAAGAACCCATAGTTGATTTTTTTTTTTTCAAAGACTGAAGACTGAATTAACATAAAAAAAAATTAAAAAAAAATAAAAAATGATGTTTTTATTTCTGGGGAACAAATACAATAAATGTTGCTTTAAACCATGATGCTGTGTTAGGTGGGAGATTTAGGTACCTATGTACACAATGTAGATAAGATAACTCCTGCAAATTGGTAGTTAAATAGCATTAAAAATTCCCCAAAAAAAACAAACAAAAAACTTACCATGACAAAATTACATCCACCCTCATGGATGTGCAATTCTAACCAGTCTGTTCATTTATATACTAGCAACAGAAGTCTGTTTGTCATTAAGGACACAGAGATTTACATTTTTCTTTTAAGCGTAATATAATATATTCATTAAAAAAAATAACATTATGCTGTTGTTCAAAGAGACTATTAGCTTCAATATACACTCCCTCAAGGTACAACTGTTCAACCGCACACTAATGTAAATATCCAATTATTCAATCACAGGGCAGCAATTCAATGCATTTAGGCATGTAGATACTGTATGTCCAAGAAGATCTGCCGAAGTTCAAACCGAGCATCAGAATGAGGAAAAATTACAATTTAAAAAAACAGAATACTGGTTTGAGTTTTTCAGAACCCACACACCTATCTCTAATAGGCAGACTGGTTTTAACATATAGAAAATAATATTGAGGTATGTTGAAGAGCATCTCCATATATCATATAACATGTCGTACCGTGAAGCGGATCTACTACAGCAGCAGAAGACCACACCGGGTGCAGCTCCTTTCAGCTGAGAACATGAAACTGAGGCTAGAATTCGACAAGACGAGATTGTAAAAATATCACCTGCTCTGACGAGTCTCGATTTCTGCCGTGACGTTCGGAGGGTAGGGTCAGAATTTGATGTAAGCAACATGAAAGCATGGACCCATTCTGCCTTGTTTCTGGCTGGTGGTCACACTGCAATGGTGTGGGGAGATTTTCTCTTCACACTTTGAGCCCCTTAGTACCTGAGTATTGTTGCTGACCTAAAGCGCCATGTCACCAAGCTTCAAAATGACTTGAACATGACGATGGGGTCACTGTACTCAAATAAATGGTCTCTGCAGTCACCAGATCCCAATTCAATAGAGTACATCTGGGGCGGGGTGGAACGGCAGGTTCGCACCATGGAGGTGCAGCTGACAACAATTGCGTAATGCTGTCATGGCATGTTTCTAGCACCTTTATGAATCTGTGTCTAATCCAGGTGAATGTAATGAGGTGTCTCTCAAATAAGGTAGAGAAAGAGTTAATATAGACGTACTTCACTAACAATGCCAAGAGCGATTGTTACCTCTTAATGTTCTTCCAACCTTGGCATTTCTTATTCATCTCCTTTATGGTGCCTGAATAGCAAATCAATACAAAAATCACTTCTTCTGATTATAATCCTTCAGAAATTTCCAGTCCAATGTTATATCTTATGGTTATAGTCACTAAAATATAGTCACTCATGTGCTGCTACAAATATTTTCTAACAAACGTCATGTACAGTATGCTGTCGCATCTAGAGTATAACTTTTTTTTTTTGCCCCCTCCTCTTCTTCAAACAATACTCTCATCTTCTTTCCTGGATGTCCCGCTTTGTCTCCTTCTGTACACACTGAACTGTCACTTCAGCATAGGACATCTTAAAACGACAAGATTAGGAACAGCAGACAGGTCAGAACAGGAATAAGCGACCGAGATTCAGGTGCACTTATTTCTCCAGAGTGCTGATGACTTGGCATAACGAGTGTGTCTGGTTGGCATAAGCACATGCAGTCCACTAATGAGCCCTCTCGTGTCATCCTGCAGCGAAGCGGCTTGGTGCTGATGCTCGTCTCTTATGTAAACTGTTATGTGCCTCTTTTTTTTTTTTTCCCACTGTAGGTGCCCAAGGAATGATGTGAGGTTTGTTAAATTAAACACTGCTGTCAGATCCCTCTGCGGGCAAGTAGAGAAGAAGACCTTACATTTTAGTGTCAGTGATATCTGGTATAAGGTAGCTCGAGGGAGTGATTAGGATTAGGACGTGACTATTCCAGGAGAGGGTCCAAACACAAATTTGGCCTTGAAAAAAAAAAAACCGATGAGAATAATCCATATTTATAATACAGGGGAAAAAATGAATGAGGTGTGGTTTTCAAAAAGAATGACACAGACCTAATATGGAAAACGTGAACCAAAAGTAAATCAAAATGATGGATTGTCTATGCAAAGCCAAAAGGATCAGAATCAAGGTTTACATGATAAAGATCAAGATCGAGAGACACTGTAGTGATACAACGAAATTTGTTTGGTAGACCAGCAATGACGCACTAAAGAAACTGTAAGAATAAACAAAATATCATTTCACTAAAGTATAAATATAACATTATGTCCAATGGAATACATGTGGAGTGGGAAATGATGGATATACAGTATAATAACCACACAGTTGCTGTATGACTGCTTAATTCTGATTGGTCAGTCTGCAGGTGCTAAGTTTCTCAGCCAATAGCAAATCACGGGTTTATATTAAATGTTTTGATGATATGCTCTCGTTTCCATGGCAACATCAGATTCACCAAGACTTGTGTGGTTTCCTTTTGAGGTTACGTTTATTTAACATTTAATGACGGGGTCTCCCATGTTTGAAAAATTTACAAAAGAAAATGTTCCTCTCTGCTTGTTATAAGGCACCGACACAGGAGACTCCTTCCAAAAATTTAGGAACTCGAAAACATGCATAAAACTGGATTCACATAGGATTATAATTTGTCTTGAAACCAGAACTACGAGGGGCGTTCAAGTCACCCGGGAAATTTCTCATGAATGAAAACCGATGAGAGTACGACACCGCAAAGAATTTCACCGCAAGTGAAAATATCTTGAATATAGTCTTAAATCTATCTCACTTTCTTAAATAAGATTAAATATATAAAGAAAATATAAGATTTTTCAACGTATTTCTATTCAAATGTTATTAAAATTGTTGGCAAAAATGTCTTGTTCTATTGGCAGACAATTTTGATCATTTTAGAAATAAATTTCTTGAAAGAAGCAAAATATTTGTTTGCCATTTTTGTGACATTTGACAAGAAATAAGCTAATAATCTTATATAATGGCTAATAATGGTGTGTTATCTTATTTAAAGAAATTATAGATAGATTTGACTCGATTCAAGAATCATTAGCTTTATAAGATTTGCAGTGAAACATTTACTAAAGACTATTAAAAAGCTGGGACAATGCATTAGTGTATCAGCGGATTTTACAGAGTTATTGTGCTTAATCAAAAAGTCTCAGTTTGACTTGAACGCCCCCTCATACAATCAGCTGCTGCTGTTAAAGGTATTTAATCTACCAACCAGAAGCAAGAATTCAACAGAACTGTCATGGAAATGAATTAAAATGTGTTGATGTTTTAAAAGGTCACATTTTTAACACCTGGAAACCTGAAACAGCTTGTTAAAGCAGCGCTAGCCTTGGGCCTGTTATGTTTCCTTTTCGTTTCTATCAGCCCGTCCCCAGAAGTGATTATGCTAATTGCTGTTTGATCAGATGATTAAATTATAATTTGATTAATCCTGAGCACTAAACGCTCAGAATACATTTACATATGCTTGGCTGCCTCGGCGCGCGGAGTGAATTTTCCCGAACACGAGCCATTAGCACCATGACGAGGAGGAAAAACGCTAATGTAAACCTGGGCTAAAAACATGATTATTTAAACCTTTTTCGAATCTGACATCTTCCTGAGAAAAAAAAAAAAAAAAAAAGTGCTTTTATTTTATTCATATGCATGCGGCACCAATTTGCCAAGTGTCCGTCACGAAGATTTATGCGCGCGTCAGACGGAGAATCCCAGGGGTAATACATCAGAGGGATGAAAACAGGGTCCTAGCTGTCCTCACGCCTCAGCAGACATGGTGTGTTGCTGGCTATCTTTCCTTATATTTATTTTTACGTGTGTGTTTGGCGATTCAGTACATTCCGGGTTTTCTTTAAGCGTGATGAGACAACGCAGTGCAGCAGAACCAATCTCAAGATGGAGTGGGGTGGGAAGGGGATGAAGGAGGAAATGAGAGAGAGAGAGAGAGATAGAGAGAGAGGGGGGGGGGCATGTCTTCTGAAGGTGGAGAGAGTGGCCTTAAGCAAAGGACGGGGGCGTCTTGTCTCATCATGTGACCCAAGATTGTATGTGACCCCAGGGTTGGTTCCTATTTTCCATTCGAGTTGTGCAAAGACTGGTGCAGATGGTCCGTGATTGGTTCATTTCTGTTGATGACTACATGATCCTTGCAGGGGAGGGGGGGTGCAGGGGGGGGGATTCGTGTCCCCACTAAGATATTAAATAATTCCCTTCACACGTTTGCCTTCAGAAGGATGTCTCAACCTAAAACACATGACAATCTATCAAGGCTACTGTATGTTTGCACCAATACAGTACAGTGCCCTCCATAATTATTGGCACCCCTGGTTAAGACGTGTTAAAAGCCTTAAAATAAATTTGTTTTTTATTGCAGAAGCATATTGTCACACTGAAAATTGTAGAAAAATATAATGTGAATATAAAATGTATTTTAAGGGGAAATAACTAACAAATATGTCCCTGACTAACAAATAATTATTTTTCATAAAATAACCTGTTTCATAATTATTGGCGCCCCTAACAATTCCTAGAAAATAAATGCAATTGAAGTATTTCTGTCATTTCTACAGTAGTTTACAAAGTTGATCAGAGTATCTAGGAACATTTAATTAGTAATTTATCACTTCCTGCTTCCCTGGGGTATAAATATGACGTGACACAGAGGCCATTTCTCTTATTCACTCTTCAACATGGGAAAGACAAAGGAACACACCATTCAAGTAAGGCAGATGTGTGTCAACCTTCACAAGTCAGGTACACAATGGGTACAAGAAAGTAGCCGCCCGCCTGCACCTGCCCATATCTACTGTGAGAGGAATCATTCAGAAGTTTAAAACAACTGGAACAGTAGTAAACGAGACTGGACGAGGATGCAAGTTTATTTTGCCTCCACGCACAGTGAGGAGGATGGTAAGAGAAATAAAACATTCTCCAAAGCTCACTGTTAAAGAACTGCAACAAATGATGGCATCTTATGGTCACAAAGTCTCCAAAACAACCATCAGACGCCATCTACATGCCAACAAGCTCTTTGGGAGGCATGCAAGGAAAAAACCTTTTCTCAGTCACAATCATAAACGCAAACATTTGGAGTTTGCTAAGCGGTACTGGGGCTTCAACTGGGACCGTGTTCTTTGGTCAGATGAGACCAAGATAGAGGGGGAGGATCGGTGATGCTGTGGGGCTGTTTCTCTTCCAGAGGCCCTGGGAACCTTGTTARDGTGCRYGGCMTCATGAAKSCTTTGAAMTACCAGGACATTTTAAAGCAAAATCTGGTGGCCTCTGCCCGAAAGCTGAAGATGGGTCGTCACTGGGTCTTTCAGCAAGATAATGACCAAAAACATGTGGCCAAATCTACACAGAAATGGTTACACACATTCTACACACAGAATCAAGCTCCTCCCATGGCCATCTCAGTCCCCAGACCTCAACCCCATTGAAAAGCTGTGGAGTGAGCTGAAGAGGAGAGTGAAGAGGAGAGGAGTCAGGTCACAGGATGATTTAGAGACATTGTGCAAAGAGGAATGGTCCAAAATCTCTCTTTCTGTGTTCTCTAATCTTGTGAAACATTACAGGAGAAGATTAGGTGCTGTTTTGTTGGCAAAAGGGGGTTGTACAAAGTATTAAACATCAGGGGTGCTAATAATTGTGGCACCCATGATTTGATGTAAAAAAATTATTTCTTAATGTGGGATTTTTTTTTCCACTGAATAAATGCACTTGAATTAAAGGTTGGAATTTCCTCTTTTTTTTCCATTGTGGTCCTGTGTTATTTAGAACAAAACAGAATTTTTTAGAAGCTAAAGAACACATTTTAACCAGGGGTGCCAATAAATATGGAGGCCACTGTATATATTTTTGTATTTTCAAAAAAAAGATGTTTTGGAATCATAAAAAAAAATTGCAGTTGTAATTTATTTGACAACACGTGGGTTAAAATGCAATTTGCCTCCACAGCAAGAAGCCGCTTGTTATTTCTTTTCTAATGTTTTCATTCAGGGATTTAAAAAAAAAAAAAAAAAAACAGCTATGTGGCGCAATCATGTTGCAAAACAATTTTTTTTTTTCCTGAGCTGAGTGGAGAAATCAAGCGTGGATGTGTTTACATATTCATAGTGTGCGCCGTGCTGATGGGACATTAGGGAGCCGAGCTGCACCGCAGCAACAGAGGGAGCTCATTTAGTCGCCGACCCTGGCGCTTTCTCATCTCGCCCCGATTCAGACGTCAACGTCTCGCACCACTGTAATTGATTTGGACCTACTGAGGCCGTTTGATCTCGTTACCGCGAGCGGCGAGGCTGTAAATGAGCATTTGCTCCGGCGCCGTTTAGCTGATACTCAGATTATCTCACTTAAGAGATGAAGAAGAGGGAGGGGGGGAGGGGGGGGTTGGCGAGATGATTTTTATTTCCAGCAGGGTCATCGTCGCTCGGCTCTGCTCTCCGAGCATCAAAGAAACGCCAGTGTCTTTACATATTGGACACGAGTGGGGGGTAAATGAACTCCATTACTGAGCTTTGCTTAATATTCATGAGAGCAAATTGGGAATGGGCCCGTATGTGTGTGTGTGTGTGTGTGCCGGGGTTTGCACAAGCCTGAGGGCACGGGCGGGATTGCTAACGCTTCCTCTGGTGGCTTGTTCTGCTGTCCTTGTCTCCTGCTGTCCCTGAACAGCTCTGCTTTAATTACCTTCAGATCGTGACAGAGCTACAGTGGTGGAAATGTTCTACCTTTTGGCATCATTTACTTGCACAATGTCCCAACCACAGGCAAGGTGAGACTGGGTAACAGCTTTACACCCACACTCTGCTCAGCACCTCTGTGACCTTGAGTCTTTATATAGATGGGGCTAGTATAAATAAACTTCAAATGGTAAAAAAAAAAAAAAACATATGCGCATATGCAGGATTGCACAACCGAAAAGCATTTGATTTCAAAAACTGATGATGGCGTTATCAGTGCTGAAAGGGCTGGCATTACTCTCATCACAATGGCACAAGCAGAAGACGGTGTGGATGGCATCAATCTCAGGGTTCATTCTTGGCAGGTTATTTGCTATCAATACAAATCTTAAAGTGGACCAGTTTCAGCAAAACAACAGAAAAATGCACCGAATGGTATAAAATGTGGGCAGCAGTAGCTTAGTAGCTTAGTGGTTAGCACGGTCACCTTGCATCTCCAGGTGCTGAGTTCGATTCCCGCCTCGGATAAAGCGGTATAGATGATGAGTGAGAGACAGCGGGAGTATAAAAAATGACAACAGTCTCACTTTGGCTGATTTCTTTCTAGCCCAGACTGTAAATTAGAATCACAAAAAGACATTGCCCTCTAGACTAGCGCCTTTGTTTCAACCATTACGCTTTGCGCCTTTGTCCCTGATTACAATTAAATTTAATTAATTTTCCCAGGTACTTTCCCTTGCCTCAAATTTTGCTGACACAGCTTCAACGAGCCCGTGTGCTTTCCCTCCTCCATCTCAACCTCCATCTTTCCCCGTCAGCACATGTGTGTCTCCTTCGATCACCTTGAACTGGGAGCGTTCGGGGTACCCATTAGAGTCGGTCTCAATCAAGACACTTACAGTATGCTGGCAATCCGCAAATCATGCTGTCACTTACAGTAGTGCAAGCTTTAAGCCTCGAGCTGTGAGGAATTTAAAAAGCTTAATCAATTATACATTTAACTTTTAACGGCGTTCATATTTAAATCAGTAGCCATTCATGTCCATCGACTCACGACAGGCAGTTGCTCTGGAGTGATGATGGTATGCCGCTTGACTGCACACTTACACCACAGTGCAATATACAGTTTACAGCCAGAAAATGCAGGTTAGATGCTTATGGTCTGTACCATGAGTAACACTTTAAACACGGACGTTTACGGCCAACCAGCCACGTAAACATGTCATCACTGATATGTGAAGTTTTCTCTAAGGAGCTGTTGGAAGGAGTCTCCTTTGCACAACAGCATCACTAACAGTTGCAGAATAAAGGCGTTTTGCGCTTTTTGGTGTTTCTCTGTAACGTGATAAGCTGTTTTTTTTTTTTTTGAACGTATTAAGTTCCATATAAACAAAAAAAAAAGGAACATCTGTTTATAGTTATTGATGGAACAACATAAACCTATCTTGTTTGGTGCACATGTAATTATGGATTCATATTGAATGCATGTGATGTTATTTACCGAAATAAAATAAATTTTTTTAAAAATGGAGATGTTGGCAAATTGCTATGGAATAAATCCATCCATCCGTCTAGGAACCTCTGTCGTCCAACTAGGAACCACGGAGGCCAATGGTGACCAGGGCGTTTAGTCCCATTTTTACATCCGTGGTTGAACCTCCGGTCAACATTCACACATGCATTCACACGCTACAGACAATTTCAGTTTCGGATTTTTGCCAATTAGCCCAACATGTGCCCATGTTCTTGGACTGTTGGAGGAAATCCGCCAAGCACTTGGAGAACATGCAAACTATATGTACCTGTACACAGACCCCAGGTGGGAATCGAACCATTGACTCTGCAGGTCAATGTGTTCAAAGGACACCGTGCTGCTATTGAATACATAAGATGAATGAAACCCTTCAGGATGTGACGTTGTAGGAAAATAATCATTCTTCAAAGGTTCTATTTTATAAACTTATCTATTTTCTTCTTTCTATTTCTATTGCCTTTCTGACCTTCCTTAGCCTATAGACCCATGTCTGCTATTGCTTTATTGCTGTTTTTTTTTTTTTTTTTACCGAACATTCTTATATAAGAAATTTATATATGAGAACTTCTATAAGAAAGATCTTTTAGAAAATGCACTTTACAAGACCGCTGTCTACTAAAGCATCGCTAACTAATGGACTACAGCATCTTTTGTCTCAAAACACATTTCGAGAAACATAAAAAATTCAGACTCTTTCTCCAGTCTTGCCTTTTTCCACCACACTCTGATGGACACTCGCCTCTTGAGAGATTACATTTTTTTGTTGTAGTGCTTTTTCAGGGTTCGAGTTGGAGAAAGGAAACGTAAAAGTGTGCTACAGGGAATCACGCTCAGATTTCTGTAGAGATGAGGCGAAGCAGAAATAATCAGATCTCACTAAGTCTCAGATTGATTACATTTTATAGGAATAATTTGCTTTGTAAATTTTATTGCTACTACAGTGCAACATTGATTATTTTGCCCTTAACACCATTTTCTATTGTGTTCTATATCGTGCTGAGTTATATACAGTAGAGCTCAATTATTTATGCAACCAGTTTGTCAGTGGTGTACATGGCTACCGAGCCACAGTTACAGAGGTTACCTGCAAGCAGTACAATGCCCTGAATGTCTATGAGAGTGTATTTGTTTGATTCCAAACCAATGAAGCAGCCTTATGGAGTGAAAGACATACAAACGAACCACGTCCTTATTGTTCCCCTGTTTGTTGTCTCCCTTCTGTTGCAGTTCTCAGTGAAGATCTACATTCCAGCTTGTATTTTGTCAATGCATCTCTGCAAGAGGTAGTGTTCGCCAGCACCACAGGGACGCTGGTGCCCTGTCCCGCAGCCGCTGTGCCTCCAGCCACGCTGCGCTGGTACCTGGCCACCGGCGAAGAGAGCTACAACGTGCCAGGGATCCGCCACGTGCACCCCAACGGCACGCTCCAGATCTTCCACTTCTCTCCCTCCAGCTATAGCAAAGTGATCCACGACAACACTTACTATTGCACCGCCGAAAATCCTTCAGGGAAAATTAGAAGCCAAGATGTTCACATTAAGGCTGGTGAGTACTACGCAGGAGCCGATTTGATCTAGCTAAGTTATGTTAAAAGGCGCGAATGTTAGCGTTTTGACAAACTTTAGCTACTGCTTTTATAAAAATAATAATCAGGAAATAATCAGGAAATTGTCCAATTTTAAGCACTAGCTTAATGCGAGTCTGATGCTGGCTTTATCCTTTAAAAA
>QMIH01000664.1:177150-198410 GCA_003987875.1 Clarias batrachus | reverse complement strand
TATATCAGAAATGCTAGATCATTATTTCATGAAGTCTGGTTTTTAAATAAACAAATACTTGTCTGGGTTTCCCTTCAGTCTTACGGGAGCCATATACGGTTCGCGTGGCGGACCAGACAGCCATGAGAGGCAGCGTAGCGGTCTTCAAGTGCATTATTCCTTCCTCAGTCGAGAAGTACGTAACGGTTGTGGCATGGGAAAGAGACACAGTCGCCCTCGTCTCAGGTAGGACCGGGATCCTGTTTCCTCATCCCTCATGCTGTAAACGGTTATCATAAATACATAACATGTGCTTGCTACGTGGGTTAATACAGGGGTTTGAATGAACTGAAAGAGATGCAATCTTTTTTGATATGCACCAATAATATTTGATGAGGGAGTTTAACACTAGAAGAATTTAATACGTTTGGTAAAAAAAAAAAAAGTTTGAACTGAACTGAGCTGAAATGACTGTGATTTGGCATGTAGTAAGGTGATCAGATAAATGTGTCACATCATATTTCATGTTGTACAACCAAAAAAAAAAAAAAAAAGGATGTAAGATAAAATGCATTCATCTATCAGAACTATTTCTACAGTACATTTGCTCAAACGCTGATGCTCCGCCTATGTTCTACTGAGTGTCTCACAACTTTTATGCCATACACCTGTCCGGTCACAAGCTTCACATTGCAGTTCTCTCTATGGACAGATTCTGTACAGTACGTCCTATACATGAGTGCACAGATGATCAGCGTGATTGACAGGAAAGATTATCAATCATAGAAAGAATATGCCCCGCCCACCTGACTCCCCCCCCCCCTCTTTGAAATCATGCATTTTCACTAATAACCTTAAAAACAAGATGATTAGCTATTTTTCCCAGGGAGGCGGGGCTTGCATAATCCATTTAGCAGACGCCCTTATCCAGAGAAACTTTCTCATTATACAGTACGTTTGAGCAGTTAAGAGCTTTACTCAAGGTCCCAACAATGGCAACTTAGTGGTGGGGTTGGAACCAGGAACCTTCCAATCACTAGTCCAATGCCTTAACACTGCGCTACCCTCAGCCACCATGAGCAATTTTAAATGCTATGCGCTGTCGCGTCTAGATTTTAAATAGTGCTTCATCCCTAGTCATCTCTTGTCTGGATGACTGACCTTTTTCTGTTCCTGACCGAGCCTAGACTGTCCGGTCTGATTTAGATGTGCGGGGGCCGATATGCCAGTCGCGTCACTTTGCTTCACTGTACTGACCCACTTCTCACCCAAATGAAGGCACAGAGAGACAGAGAGAAAGGAGGAACGATTTGAAAATTCACCTTGGTTAAATGGAACACGATGGTGTCCTTGCCTAGGGGCTGACGGCTCTCTCTGTGGGGTTTCGTGCAAACTCAACCGAGAGACTAACATCACCTTGGCTGATGATTTTAAAGATTTTAACATAAGATCAGATCCTTCTACAGTAGTTAGTACTGTATATGATTATTAAACAAAACTCATATCATCATATTAACAAATTTTGATTGCAACGCGTACATGCCTAATAGAACCTTCTGGACATCAGAAATTAGTGTTCGCTCTGGAGAGGCTGTCAGAAAGTGTTATCCAGCCAGCACTCAGTTGTTCTGTATGAATATTTGATGAGCGAGGGCAATATTTCACAAAACAAATAGATTTTAGGCACAATTCACTGCATGTGTCATAGCATGGCACGGAGCGCTCTTCCCCTGTGCCGATTCAGGGCATTAGCAGGGACTTTGAAATGGTGTCTGATTTGTGTTTGTGTGTGTGTGTGTGTGTGTGTGTGTGTGTGTAAGGGATAGACTACAATTATGTCTCTGCCTTTGTTTTCTGACTATCTTCAAATGTTCATGAATAAATAAGCAGCGCATGGGGAGTTTTATAAAAAGCTCTGTTTTGCTCTATAAAGAAATCTTAAAGCTTTCCGTGATCTGAAAATTTGGAATCGTGGCAACTATACAGTATGTGCAGATGATGATGATGATGATGATGATGAAAGTTTTTTAAAAGGTTACAAACTAGAAATTCTGGGCTCATTTACAAGAAGAAAAAGAAATTCAGTGGTTTCCTTCCTTTTTCGTGAGCTGATAACGACGTGTATTCTCTGAAATAAGGTTCAAGGGAATTCGTTCCAGGGTTTCGAAGTCTCTAATAGTGTCGCCTGTTTAGCGTGCTGCTTCATGACATTTCGCTAACCACTGAGCAGCAACTTGACCGTTTTTGCCCTCACAAAGCTAATAATGATTGCACCAAAGAGGGAGGAGGAGCTCAGGTCGTGCCCCGCCCCACTTAATGAGCCGGATCTAACAAGGTTTCACCGCAATTAGGCTTTCAAAATTTTACTGCCACTCTCCATGGGAAAAAGGCGCCAGAAAATCTGGTATCTAGCGTGTCTAACAATGATGAGCGTTAATCAACAGATTTCGAAACGACCGTGCGACAATTATGAACGCTGATATTTGAAGAGCCTTGCTAATGGAGCTTGAAAAGAAGTGGAGGATGGAGGAGCACCGACAACATGGACGCCATTTTTCTCTTGTAATTTCTAGCACAGCAAGTGTCTAAAATTTATTCCCTGGCAACAACAACAACAAAAGGTCAGTGAGGTTGTAGAGCTAAATCACCAAGCAAAAGCACAGAATGATTTCTCTCCTGAAGAAAATTCCGAACTCTATGTATGATCCAGAACAGAGAAGAGAAAAAAGGGTTCAGTGGAATAAAGAAAAGGATTTGTGTAAGGGAGAAGAAGAGTGTGGGGAGTGTGGGGGAAAAAAATCAATACCTGTGTGCATTAATCATGCTGTGGGTGCAGACGGGAATTATGGGTACGCCGAGGGGTAGAGAGATGCGTTTATGAATTCACACACAAGCTAAAATGCATCAGATGCACTCTGCACATCTTCAGCATCCACTCAAAGTTCATCCCCAAGGAGGTGTAGAAGTGTAACACTAATAATCCTAATCCTGCTCCAAAACATAGCTGGGTCTTACTACAGCACGTCCTTAGTGCTGGGCGTGTCGTGTCTGGTCTTTTGTGCGATACAGGAAGTACAGATATGCGCACATGGGTGTAAGTTGTTATAATGAACAAGTTTCTGTAGTCTTATACTACAACAATTTGCCAAATATTAGGATTTTCCTAATCATTCTTATTAGGAAAAATAGCCTTATGTTCATGGTGGAAGAATTTAATCTAAATTGTATTATATTTAGGACCTAAATCTAATTGTACTGGTGCTGAAATGAAGTATATTGGATATGCAGTCAATCATCATAAGTCATTTTTGCCCTTTGAATCATTTACTGTATCATTTAAATCATTTGAATATTTTACTGTATCATTTAAAGCCTTCTTTTTAAGTCATTGCTGAATCATTTGAATCCCTTGAATCATTTCCTGTGTCATTTGAGTGCAGCATTCGAATTCCTCCTTTGAATCATTTACTGAATCATTCAAATCATTTGAATCCTTTAGTCTATGATTTGCATAATTTGAATCACTTACTGTGTCAAGTGTAGCATTAGAATCCCTCTGTTGAATAATTTACTGAATCATTTAAAACATTTGAATCCTTATTATCCTCAGTTGAATCAAAGGATTTCCTGTGTCATTTGAGTGCAGCATTCGAATCCCTCCTTTGAATCATTTACTGAATCATTCAAATCATTTGAATCCTTTATTGTATTATTTGAATCCTTTGAATCATTTACTGAAACATTCAAAACATATTATATATTAAATTTAATAATATAACAAAATTATATATTATTATAGCATTAAAGTCCTTAATTCTAACATTTTAAATGAATTGTAGCATTTGAATCTATCCTTGGAATCGTTCACTGTATCATTTTAATTCATTGAATCCTAAAGTGTATCATTTAAATCATTTGAACCCTTTACTCTACCATGTGGATCCTGTTAATCCTTTATTTGAACAAATTATTTGAACAAAGAGCTGAAACTGTAGCTTCTCCAATTTAATTTTAAACAAACAACAAACTAAACTATGTCAATGCTAACGTGCTAAAATAAGGAAATTAATACAAACCTACAGACCAATCAGAATCAAAGACCCAACTCAGTGACGTGATATAAAACAGTCTGATTAGCATACGTTGCCCCAGATGGAACATAAAAATGATCGTAAAATGATTAGTTTGATCATGTGTTACGAGCGACCCGTCTGCACGGCTCATAAACGGCTACATTGTTAGCCATTAAGCTGGGAAACGATTAGCGAGGACATCGGGACTAATCTTCTACAAACACGGCCGGGCTCGAGCCGCCGCCTCGCTACTCTGAGAGCTTGCAGAGCTGGATCATAGCCAGGTCACAATGCATGGCCGAGATCCAAAACGGAGCTCAGCGATAAGCACAGCGGAGGCTAATTAAGGCAGCGGAGACCCATTTGCGTCCACTTATGAATATTTGCCTGACGCCTCATGAAGACGCTGGGGAAAAAACATGCATGCTTTGCTGGATTTAATGGTGTATCAGAAAAAAAAAAACATGAAGGTGCAAAAAAATGACGTCATTGTGTGTAGTTGATTAGATTTGGGTGAGATGTAGAATGCCTGTCTAAGCTATTTTGTATGTGTGTGTGTGTGTGTATGTGTGTGTGTCCAGGCCACATTAGCCAATTAGAGTTGATGGCCATGTCTGCAAGCTCTTATCATCAGCAGGCAGCTGCTGCCATGCGTTTGAGTGAATGAGAGATTGAACGTGTGTCCATGTTATAATTTTTTCTTGTACGTTTACTATTGTTTGTGTGAGGGAAAAGGAAGGCTGCTGCTGAAAGGACAAATCGCTGTGTGGTAGCATAGGACACGAGGCATGCCGTATGAAAGATGGCACTCTCAGGTCGTTTTGCATAATCTGTTTTTTTATTTTATTTAGAATTTTTTCATTGCGAATCTCAGGGAAAACATGGGCCATGAGGGAACTGAAGAAGAAGAAAAAATCCCTGAACCATTAGTGTGAGCTGGTGTGCATTTAAACACAAACACACTTGCCTACATTTGAATTAAACAGTGGTACAATATATTAATAACTGTGCATCGTAACAGACTCGTTCCTTCTTAAAAAGCAGACGTGTTTGTTGTTGCTAGGACTTTTCAGCGAACGAATCAACGCGACTCAAGCCTCCTACACCAATAATATTCGGGATGAGTCTTGCTGAGTCCCGCTTTTTCTCTTTTAATCACCCGCCTGAAGAACCCGAACAAAAACAAGCTTGAAGCCTCTGTATTCGCTGTGCTGAGAAGATAAGGCGCTAACATCAGATTTTTTTTTTATAGCAGAAGCCCTCCGTCCTTTTATTTAATACTTTGGGAGATTAGTGTCTAAAATTGTTCCAGCGTCAATGCGAGCGCCAAGATGGAGGCTGAATCATACGAACACAGGCAGCCATTTTCTCTATGAGGTTGAATTTAAGGCAGGATGAGATTGTAAATGTTCAGTTAAACAGTAATGACCCAAATAAAACCAGAGTGGTTTATTTATTTATTTATTTGATTATTTATTTATTTATTTAAAGCTTGTTAAGCAAATAATGCTAAAAATAATGCTAAATGCTAAAGGAAAAAAATGTGTTGAATGACAAATTAAATATTATGGTTTTAACAAAAAAGCCAAACCATTCTGCTATTTATTTTTTAGCTAATTTTGTTAATATTTATAAAAACTGTGATTTTTAAAAATATATATTTTTAATAAATCAATCAGTAAATACCGTCGATTTGTTGCCATGCCAGTTTGTGCCATCGCATATTTAACATATAGATTTCATTCTTCTATTTTCTTTTCTAATTTTTGTGTAGTTTCTTTATGTCAACAAATATTAGGAATTTGTCATGAAACTTAAAATTACAAAGATGTATTTTTATGAATTAAATAAAAGTGAATTGCTTAATACAAAATTGCAAATAAAATGTAAAAAATAAATAAATTCACAAATAATGTTAAAAAGCAACTTATTCTCATTTTCCAATTTAAATTTGTACTATTTTTTTTCAAAATACTTTTTAGATATACGCATGTTCTAAATTTTAATGATCATTTTATTTTAGTTAATTAATTTTAACTGAGGTAAATTTTACTCATAAAATTAAATTAATAAAATTAAATGAACTAATATTTGAATTTAAATTAAAAATATTTTAATGTTATGTCCTATTTTAATAATAATTAACAAATAAAAAAGCAATAATAATAATTATTATTATTATCATTATCATTGCTGTTATTATTATTATTATTATTGCTTTTTTCTACAATATAAATCTGTCACTTATGAATTGTCTTATGAAATCGTCAAAATGCCTAATGCCAAAGAAATTCTTTCATTAATTCATAAACATTATCATGACTTGAGGCCTACAGTATGAATTAAATCTGAATCAATAATTGTATAGTTTTTTGTTTATTTATTTTTTTACTTGAGGTCTTAGGACATTGCTGCAGCTCTATGCTCCATATCTACAATCCCTCAAGTTAAACAGCTATTATCAAGTCTTCAGTTTAAAAAGCTCACACTGTGTGACTGTATAATCAGCGTCTTCCGGCTGCTCTTGCTCTGCATCCAGCATATGGCTCCTGGAGGATTAAACAACATGGACTAGCGCCATCGGTGGCCCAGAGATGCGGCACCGTGAGCCAAGACCTCAAATCACGTACAGCTGAGGAGGAAATCAACATAATAACAGGAACCCTCTCTGCAAAGGAAAACAGATTTATTTTCCTCAAGAAATGAACTAGACCATGTGCTGCACATGTTCAGGAATTGTCATGTTATGATGCAGGAAGGAGAAGAAAAAGTGTCTTTGATTTCTCGCAGTGTTTTGGAAGCTTATTGGCGGCCCGCGTGCGACAAACAGGAAGTCAGATTGAACCCTGAGTCGACGCGAAGATGGACCATCTGTAATCAAAGAGGCAGCGCACAAACAGCTTTCACTAGCATGTGCTAATCTATGTGGCATATGGGCATGGAGTGGAATTAACATGGAGGTGGAAAATAAGGCGAAACGAATGAATCAGGGCGGCACGAGGAACAGCGTCCCTAATGCTCTAGAACTTAAAGCACGTGGGCCAACAACTTAGAAAAAGCATGTACACTCACATGCACTTTTAGCAGTTTTATTAATGTTTCATATGAAAAAATATCAAATCAGAAAATAATTGAGTACAATTTCACTATAATTAATCTGAATCTTTCTACAATCATAGATTAGGTACAAAATATATAAAATATATAATAAATGTATAAAATATATCATTTTAAAGCAAAATGTAAAAGAAAAAAAATCAAACAAACAACAACAAAAAAAAAACAGCCCTTGCAATGAACAGCCTTAGGTCAAAAGTTTTTAAATACTTCAAATAAAATAATATGAAATAAATAAATAAATAAATAAATAAATAAAAGATAGTAATCGATTACTGATCTCACTTAAGCTATAGCAGCTATAAAGCTATAAACAGTCGTTTCTTCACCAGTCTCACTTTATTTGTCTAATAAGTTTAAAATGTCAAGCTTTTAACTCACAAAGCATAAACACCTCCGTCTTGAAGAGCTTCCAATGTTGAAACACCTCAATTCACTTGAAATTGAATCAAGTCTTATTGAATCAGTACAGTATCTGTGCAATTGAACCAGTCGTGAATTGAAGTTTATTGAATCATTTACTGTGTCAATTTGTACTCTTTGACTCTTCTCCTGCATTATTTGTATCTTTAAAAATGTATTGTTGTTTGAATCTTTGGAATTATCTACTGTGTTGATTGAAATTATTACTGTATCAACTTGACTCCAACTGGTCCTTCATTAGCGAAGGCTCCCTGTACTGTAGATGCTGATCATCTCTCTCTCTCCAGCCAGCAGTTAGTGAACCATCTAATGTCTGTTTGGACTTTAATGAGCACCCTCCGGCTTGACGTTTGTTAAAATAGATTCAATCTTATTTGTTTCTATTATAGTTTGAGTGTACAGCCAGTACAGCCAAGCATGGTGTCCAGTCTTTTGAACTGAAGCTATGAGGCTAAAATACATGTAGCTGACAAATGAATGCATGCCTATTTGTTCTGAAAAATATGTTTCCATTAAAAGTCTCTGTAAATCATTGATACCTCAAATGATTTCCCTATCCTTACAAATGAAAAAAAAAATGCATTAAAATTTGAGTTAAACTACATTTTTCCATTGAATTATAATTTAATGCTGAAATTGAACCAGAATCATTTGTTTTTTAGTCTCATGTGGTGGGTCACTAACCTGAGGTCAACACACTTATTCCTACATGAAAAGTCTCCAAGCATCCGCATGTAGACTGCCTGGTCCCTCCAAACAAGTCACTGGTTCAGAGGGAATCGCATCAAGCAAAGAAAACAACTAAAGAGTCTGGGTTCAGAATTATAACCTGGAAGGTGTTTAAATGAAATATTAGCATTAACTTTTTTTTGAGCCAGACAGTGTATCAGCAGATTTGTTTTTTTTTAAATAGCAACGAAATTATGAATTTGGTTTGGTTTGGAGGTACTCTTTTATTTTTCGCCTTTTATCTATTTAATTGCTAGAATTTTCTTGATAGCAATGTTGCCACCTCAGAACTTTATGAAGCACGTAATAGCAAGGTAGCATTCATGAAAAAATTAAAGGCATTGAAATAATTGCAGATGAAAAAATTGATGGGAGGAAAATTGCCAAAAAACGTTTTCATCATATAAATGTGGAAATAAAACTAACCCTAATCAAATGACATTATAATTATTATTATCATCCTCAAGGTAGTGTGGCTAAAACTTAAAATTAGCAACGTAGTGTTGAGTCCATGGCATTAATGAATTATTTATTAATTAATTAAAGTTTAATATTTTTAGTATATGGTAGGCATGGTAATAAATGACTTTGACTCATTCTTGATACACTGACTGACTTGGAATTGTTTTGTCATTTTAATCCTTGTTCACGTCTGTATCCCTATAACAAAACTTCTGTTGCTGTATGTTATTAGCGTTTTTATTTAAATGTATCTATCATCAGTTTTGTTGCGAGTTGGTGCCTGAGTCGGTGCAGGTGAGGCGTCTCGGGAAGCGAACAGATGGAGGTGTTTAGTGAGCACGCTGACTCGAACCTGTCACTCGTCACCGCGGCATCGAGGAAGCACCATATGCCTGGTGCGCTCAAAGCCCTCCACCATGACATGAAAGTCGGTGCATCTTGGGGAAAAAAAAAAGAATTTTTTGTTTTTTTTTCACTGTGTTTGTCCTGTCACTAGATGTGAAACGTTGTCACTATTCGAAGTCTGTTCAGTGTCCTAGCCTTCGCTCAGAGTGTGTTGTGCGTCACGTTTTGATGACTTCATTAGCACTTTGCATGACACCCCCTAACCCCAACCTTTATTACCTAGCATACTCATCATTTCAAGTCGAGATAGTACCCTCAATGGTATGCGAACTAGCAAAGTTAAAACATTACATAATTATACATCCATTACTAATGCATGGAAAAAAAAAATCTTTTGTTTTAAACTCTGTGTCCTTGCTCAGAGGGCACCGCTAGGTCGGGTTTGTCAGGCTGACGTGTCGGCGCTCTGTAACCTCATCTGCTCGGTGGGAAGCCGTGGCATCTCTAGCCACCACCCCGCTGTGAAGGTTTTGTTGGCCATCTGCTTGTCTCTGGACTCCTATGGACCATAAAGGTTAGCCGGGGAACTCCTGCGTGAACGTGTGACATCACGTCATAATGCCGGACGCTTCAAGACGAGGTGGAGGAATGATTTATAATAAGAACAAAAAAATAATCAGAGTTTAGCCAATCAGGAAGACAGGTTTGGTGTTTGCTTTTTTTTGCATGAAGCGTCCAACATTTTCATGCCATTTTCACGTGTGTGTGTGTGTGTGTGTGTGTGTGGAGTTTGCATGTTCTCCGGGTACTCCTGTTTCCTCCCATAGTCCAAAGACATGCAGGTTACATTTAAGCATTTGGTGGCGACTCCGTCTCCATCATTGGACAGATCCTTACACTGGTTACTAGGATGCTAACTAAGTACCATGAACCCAAATAAACTATAAATAAAGATTAGGATAATTGGTTTGCCTGGAGTGTGTGTATCTTTGTGCCCTGTGATGGATTGGCACCCAGTCCAGAATGTACGCCCGCCAATAGTCTCCTGGGGAAAGGCTCCAGCCCCCCTGTGACCCTGCATACATGATAAAGTGGTATAGAAGTGAATTTATACATTAAAGTTATAATAATTATGAAAATTTACAAGAAAGAGGTTTGATACCAGTAATATCTTTATACAGTACATGGCTAGAATTATACTATCAATTTGTTTTAATTTAACTTGCCAATCCTTTACGTCACTCCTACTGTATATACGTATATCTGCTGTTTAATATTTATGCTTAGCGGATCCATTGTTGCTCAGAAAATATCCGCTCCAGCGTCTCTTATCTCCTCACACACCTGACAAGACAGCATGTAAAGCAGCTGTGTCTCCAGCAGGCCGGATGCTGTTTTGTTATCAGGAACCTGTCGCCTTTCTCTCTCGCTCTCTCTCTGTCTTTCTAAGAGCCTCTTTTGTGTATGCGTGGCCGTTTCTACGAGCCGAAGACAGAGCGAGAGAGCGTCTGGCTACGGCAGGAGCGCACTGACACGACTTTAATCCTCCCCCCCAACCCATCATCATCGCCCTTCCTCCCCTCCTCTAATGTCAGAGCGGGGCCCTGGAGTCACACGGCCAGTTGCCACAGTAACCGACTCACCTTCCTCCTCCCTCACATCATCATACCTAAAGAGAGAGAGAGAGAGAGAGAGATGTCTTGTGGCAAAAGGCTGATTCACTTTATATCCTTCTTGCTTTTCCTTTTTTATTCAAGGGACAGAATAGCTGTGAAGGACTGGGAGGAGGGGAGAGTATGTGGAAAGATTTGTTTATATACTGTATACTGGTGGGGACATTTAGTAAGGATAAGATTATCTGGTAATATCTGGTTGTTGGGACATCTGGCAGGTGGAAAGTTTTTTTTTTTCCTTTTCTTTTTTTTAAAAAAAATACACCAAAATGGTTTGGTGAGATTTATGATTTTGGTGAGGTGTGAAAATACCATGGCAGGTCCCCAGAAGGCAACTAAAACCACTTTGTGTGTAAGTGTGTATTGGGGACATGAAGTGAAGGATATGGTGGGTGTTTCGGAAATGACAACCCTACTTTTGCAAATTTGCAGCTTCACAGGACAGCACAAGCTCCTGTGCAGACTGTGTGTGCGTGTGTGTGTGTGAGAGACTTTCTTTCTTTCCTGTCTGTCTTTTCTATGCGGAGGGAAGCTTGTCCGCCCAGTCTCCCCGTCAGCGCAGTAGGCAGCAGCGTACAAAGAAAGCGCCGGCGTTTGGCACCTGGGCGTTTAACCTGCATTTTGCCGCTCGTGCTGACAGGCAATTATGCTAAAGCTAAGCGCTAATTACAGCGAACAGCCGCACTCTCAGGGACTGGGATTAAAGAGAACGGTTTTCCTGTTGGAAGAAGGGAAAAAAGAAGTTATTATAATACATAAGTGGTGGCTGAAAATAGAACGTTCTCAAGCCAGCTCTGGTGATAAATATTCGCCTCGTCTCGTGTGCAGGATCCTCGTCGGAAATAACTCAGTGGGATGATGAGGTTTTTTTTTTGTTTGTCTTTTTTTTTCCCCCTTGCAAAAATAGTCAGTCTGTCCTGTTTGGTAGAGAAAGGGACGAATGGAGGACGCGAATGCAACCTCGCTACAGAAAGAGAAACGCCGTAATTGTCTGTCACCACGGTAACATCTGATTCGCATTGTTTAGAGAGAGAGCAGCTGCTGAGAGAGAGAGAGAGAGAAAGAGAGAGAGAGATGCACAGGCAGGGAGTGTGAGAGAGAGGCAGAGAAAAAGGGAGATATACAGAGAAAGAAAGAAAGAAAGAAAGAAAGAAAGAAAGAAGGGGGAGGGGGCAAGACAGATGCCCAGGGAGGGACACGATAGAGAGAGAGAGAGAGAGAGAGAGAGAGAGATGCACAGTGAAAATTCTAATCATGAAGCATTTTACTTTCCTGAAAATTTTCTGATGTGTTCTGGGACATTTACCTAAATCGCTGAGTCACAGTTAAAGACCATAATGAATTAACAAATCAAAATATATTAAAAAGTCCACGCCCTTATTTAGGTTCACACCACACCTCAATTTAGTTTCGCACCACACCTTTATTTAGGTTTGCACCACACCTAAATTTAGGTTTACATCACACCTCAATTTAGGTTCACACCACACATTTATTTATTTGCACCACACCCTTATTTAGGTTTACACCACACTTCAATTTAGGTTTGCATCACACCTTTATTTACGTTCACACCACACCTTTATTTACGTTCACACCACACCCTTATTTAGGTTCAAACCACACCTTATGTACACACCACACCTCCATTTAGGTTTACATCACACCTCAATTTAGTTTAGCACCACACCTTTATTTAGGCTCACACCACACCTCAATTTAGGTTCGCACCACACCTTTATTCAGGTTCGCACCACACACTTATTTAGGTTCGCACCACACCTTTACAAACATTGTTTAATATAAATATCTCGTTTGCGTGTGGGTCTGGGCATAGACGCGGTGACAGCTGGCACGCTTTGTCTTTGCTAGAGATTTACCGCACGTTAAATGTGCTTGAGTGGCACAGCGAGCAGCTTGTTGATATGGCGAAGTGCTGTCCCGCGATCCCAAAGCAAACATCGCCGTCTGCTCGAAACTCAGGCTGATGGAGCTGGGAAACACCTCGACCTCGCGCCAGGGGAATAGACGGCACCACCGGTGCAATTAAAACGTTAGCATAATTGACAGGGCATCATTGAACTCAAGCTCTCTGAGGAGTCGTGATGAGAGTGGGGGTTATTATTAGCCAACAATGCCGGTCGTTAAAAAGCTGGTTCAGAGATACGGACCGTGCTGACGTCGCGCCTCGAGGTTGCGATTCTCAGATGATGCTGAGGCAATCTATACAGCTAACATTTTAGCATTTTTGGTTTCATTAAAAGGATTTTACATGTTTTTTTTACATGGACCGTATCGTGTAAAAAAAAAAAAAAAACAGAAACCCAAAATGCAAGAGCCTATAAGAAAATACGAGTGGTATCATGATACAAATTTATGACCAGTCATGTCTTTTGTTTGCTAATGCTACAATCAACAAGGCTGCGGTTATTCAGGCTGTTTGCTGCATGGTCCTTGCTGTATGTACAGTATCCTGTTCTTGTTGATTGTGTGCGTCCAAAAGCATGATGCGTCCATGTGGTGCAAAACCAGCGTAAGTAGTTGTGGGCAGTATAGAGCACCATGTGACTGTACATGTGAGTGTAACTATCAGAGCTGTGGTCATTGCCATCTTGGTGGGAACTGACTACACCTAAACTCTGGTTAATCCATAAATTGGTGGAAATCCATTGAATGAAACCCCTCTGTTGGTTGGAACATGCCTATCTAACTCCGTTACCACAAGTTAGCTAGCTTAGCTAGCTTAACTTCACATTAGCTAAAATTCTAAGGAGCTAATGTTAATTTTTATGCAAAAGTTACTTTGCATTTGATTCAACTCTATCACCTCGACCCCAGTAGCTGTCATTCAATTTGACCACGCTCCTAATTATGCATATTGTTTTATTGTTCAAAATCATTTTAACTGATGAGTTACCAAAACCATTTTTTGGAGCAATCTACAAAGATGTTGTAAAGTTGGACATTTTAACATGGGGCTCTATGATGATAGATTTATACTCTTCTCTCGGTTTATACCCTCCACTCTTCCGCACCTTCAACCCAGCCTCCTCCTAGCTTTTTCTTTTTGTTGACTTGCAGATGACACTCTGTGTCCATTCTCTTGTTCATTAATGTCACCCGTAATGTTTGTTGATTAGCTTTGTAAAAGATTGAACGGATCTAATTCAGCAGATGCTCTCATGTTACACGCTGGCGCTTGCAGTACCTCTGTTTTCAGCTGTACCCAAGAGGACAAGAAAAGAGAAAGCTTGATCTTCAGTACTCCCTCCCTTTCCCCCCTCTCTCTCTCTTTCTCTCTGTCTGAATATTTAATAATGTTGAATTATGGAGCCCCTCGACCATAATGAAGGCAAATCAGACAATTAAAGTCGAGCGCCTGCGCCTTAAATCCTCCAGCTCTTAGCCGAGGGCTAAAACGATTTAAAGTGCTGCGTTTGTTTGATTATCTAATCCTCCTGTCGCTCCTCAGCCCCAGTCACCAGCTGCTTCCCAAATCTGCGTGAAATGAAATAATCAAGTGTCACATCAGACGTGTTATCAGTTATAATTCCTGGAGTTTAGCATGAACTTCCTGTCAAGATTTTGCCCTACGAATAATGTTGCTGTTCCTTTTTCGAATCACAATCTTTTTTTAAACAGCATTTCTGCTGTTGCTTGAGAAAAAGGTTTAACCTAAGCATTATTATTCTGACAAGGTGACTAAATAATTAGAATAATCATATTTGTTACAAAAAAATATCCCATGCCCTTGATGTTTTGTTGCATGGATGTGCACAGGGTGCACACCCTTGTCTGAGCGACCGCCTAGTTCTCCTCTTTGGCGTGTTTTAAATTTTATATTAAGCCCTTGTCGCATGAATCAATCTTGGCTAGGTAGCTGGTAACATATCCGGTAACATACTGTATATCACAAGCCGATGTAGGTGTTAGCTCCTTTCTAGCACATGTCAGGGTGTTTTAGTTACGATTTTACAGTATGACCGCCTTTTGCAGGTTTGGATTACTTTACTGAAAGAAAATTTTGGCTGGTGTCTCCTCCAGGATTATCATAATCCAGACATTCGGTGATATTTATTTACAGAGACAATGAGATCTGAGTACAATAAAACATTTTAATAAAACAGTTTGACAGCAAAATGAGATAAATGCCTTTTTTCAGATACACAAGGTTGTCTATAACAAAAAAAAATTTTTCTAGAAAAACAACAATATATTACCTTATTTTAATTGCTTTTCATTTCTAAGTTGAGAGCCAATCACGTTGCTTCTTTCTGCAATCAGTGGCTGCAAGCGGTTTAAACGTGTTCAAAGGATTTGGGGAGAATGTTGTCACTCTGTTACTGCCATTGCAGTCAATCCAGCAGTAATAAATTACACGTGTGTGTCACTTAATGATCGCCATATATTCTGTGAAGGAGGACATTATGCGATTTGCATGTCGTTTGATCACCGTGTTACGTTATCTGTTAAGGTTAACACAACGATGGCGGATTCTGTAGCGCTAGCACTGGAGTGAAGCAGAGAAATAACATGTAACAAAACTTTAAAGTATGCAACTGCAAAAATATCCATGAGCGATGTGTGTAGGCTTCTGTGGTCATGCACCGAGGTGAAACTAAAACTGGTAGACGAGGAGGCGGATGATGCTGTAAACTGTAAACTGATGCTGTAAAGTTTTTGATCATGATGTTTCTGATGATCCTCAACAATCCATGTAATTAAAAAAAAAAAAGTGTTGTGAAATATAACTCAACACTATTTTCCTTGTTGTGTGACTCGCTACAACAACGCAACCAAAGCATAAGCTAAACCAAGTTTTTACTGATAATAAATTGCATCCTGAAATAACTGCGTTAATGCGAAAACACAGCAATTTATCCGTTGGGGGGAAAAGTGTAGCAGATGGAGTTACGGTATAGCTTTTTGACAGATTCCACAAAATTCACAAAAAACTATTTGGACAAAATATTTTGTCATTTGTGTCTTTAACAACCTTCAAAGGAAAGATGCAAGAAGTATTCGCCAAGAGTTTGCAATCATTTTTGCTTTGGTTGAAAAAAAAAAAAACTTTGTTAAATTCTTCACTTGGTTTTGGAAGTGTAATTACATTCCAATTATTTAATTTGCAATCTGAGTTCGGATGATTTATCTCTGAAGTTTGGTTATTGTGTTTGTGTTTTTTCCATCGTTTTTGTTTGCTTTTTTTGCTCAAAATCTGAATGCTTTACAAACTGTAGCTTCTGCTGTCTGCAGTGTTGTGCAAGTTAACATTTCACAAAATGTAAAAGTATTTCACCTTCAAAGTTCACACATTTGAATTGCACAACCTACATGAATTGCATAATTGCAAATAAATAAATTAATTAATTAAGTGAAAAGGTTGCTGGGAGAAGCATTGTTAGTTACAGTAACATTGCAACGTGCTTCTTATAGTAGACAGAAAGGGTGTGGTCTTTGTGTATTTTCAGGAGCTTTTCCGCTCTCAATGGAAGTACAGAGTGGTTGTTTGAGCTGTTGTATACTTTGAATCATCTCCATCCTGCCTGCCCATTCTCCTCTATCCAGTCTGTCTGTCTGTCTGTCACACAAAAATAGTCTATACAACAATCTGTACATTTTCTATACAAGGGCCACAATGACAAACATTGACATTCATAAGGAGTGTGTGTGTGTGTGTGTGTGTGTGTGTGTGTGTGTGGGCGTACATTGTGTGGGCTCGTTGCCGTGCCAACTGCAGCAGCTGTCAACATCTCACTCTCTAATGGTGACAAATGGTACTTATTACATCAGTGTTAATTCGGTGGCATTCGCACCGAGACGGAGACGCCGATTCCCACCCTGATCGAGCTCAGGCAGAGTAATTACAGCACGCAGAGCTCAATTAAACCACTTATCCTGCACACTCTGTCACTTCCTTGCACAAGGGAGGGTAAAATGACAAAAATATCATATCACAGTACACACAAAAAAAAAAGTTTAACGATGTTAAAAAAAAGAAGAAAAAAAAAAACAGTTGTAGTGGCTTGTTGAAAGTAACTTTTTGGAATCGAAAAGTGTTTAGTTCTTGTGAAACGACCATCAATGTTTAATTTAATATAGCAAAGAATAATATACTGTAAAATCATCTTAACACAGACCTTTCCCTAAAAATTTCCCCCATATTTATTGCAATATCATGGGATATCTTGTTATCGTTTGATGATATTATCTCCTGCTTTGCTATGTATCATATGCCATGTCATATCATCACATCATATGTAAATAAAGTCATATATCATGTCAAGTCATATGTCGTCTTTTCATTTTTCATGTCATGTTATCCTATCATGTTCATATAGCGTCATGTCACGTTTTATATTGTCGTACCATTTTTATATATACACAGTACACTTACATATAAATAATGATTATATATATATATATATATATATATATATATATATATATATATATAGTGTTATGTGATATGATGAAATTCCCACTGAATCAAAGTTGAGGGACGAGGGGGCAGAAGAAAGCAGATTCACAATCGAGGAATCTATATTTAATGCCACTGTAATCTCTCAGGAGAGGTGCCAAACGCTCCTGCTGCTTAAGGTAAGTGAGCTCGGGGGTGTGGGCGCTGTGTGATTACAGATGAGTGGAGAATATAAAGAAGGGCGAAAAAATGTGTGTGTGTGTGTGTGTGAGAGAGAGAGAGAGAGAGAGAGAGTGCTAATTTCAGCCTCTGTTCCAGTGCGTTGAGAGAAAATGTGATTTAGTGTGTGGAGAGTGTGTGTGGAGAGCGTGTGTGGGCGAACGAGACGCGCTCTAATGAGCCCGAGATGGAGGAGCTGACGTTACACACCGCTGTAGTACTGCAGCTGGTATTTACGCGGCTCCTGATGCTGATGCTGCCGCTTTCATGAAGAGCTCTACAAAAACAAAACTGTTTCTCTTCTCAGCAGCATCTCATGGAGCTTTTGTGTTGATTTCTACATCTAAATATATAATAACCATATACTATACCTTATTCCAAAGATATCTTGATAATAATAATAAATAAAAAACAATGTGCAGTATTTCCATATATCGTTTCTTCATTTCATCAGGTTTTTTGTTTGACTTTTTTTTTTTTTCTGGCCCAGAAAACATCGCCCCAAGTGAAACAAATCCCAGCTTATCTCTGCCTCATTTGACTGAGACGGAATGTGAAACATGTATTCAGAGGCGATATGGTCAGTTAAGAAAGAAAAAAAGTGGCAGAGCCAGCTAAAAGAATGACAAACTGCCACTTGGCAATCCTAAGAGTCACACTCACTGACTGTAGCAGATTACAGATTACAGGTTTATCAGAGGTCTAAATCTTAACAAAAGCACTGTTTACTGGGAACAAATATATGCCTAAGCAGATGCATGTCATGTGACATGCAGATTGTAAAGCCTTTTAAAAATACATAACAAATAAAATGTTGACAATGTCACAAAATTACAATATATATATATGATCCGAAATTTCGCGAAATTATTAAAATTGTGTAGGCAAAAGTTTATTTTAAACTATTATTTAGAGCATCTTCTGAATACAAAAATGCTGAACTTTACGTAATGTATCAGGGCTGATGTTACTGCAAAGATCCTCCTTTAGTGCTTTAGATTCTTCTTAGGCATCTGACAAACTGCTGACAAAGAAAAAAGTCAAGCGGTGTTAGTGCTAGTTTTATTCCATCTTCTTTTGTTTCATCAGTTGTGCAAGGTGGTAATAAAGTTTGAGGGTCAAAGCAATTGTTAAATATTCACACATTGTAGCCACAGATGGCCCGGGAGTCAGCGGTGCGGCCAAGGTCATGCCAGAGTCCAGATCTTCTATTCCTATAAATAACAGCAGATTGCTAATGAATGTGCTATTTTAATTTGAATTGATGTCCCAACTGAATTCTGGCATTAGGGCTGGCCAGTATGACCATATACAAGGGGCAAACCAGGACATGTGACAAAACTTTTTATGTTGTGAAAATGTTATATATCATGATACAGTATATTTTACCTGAATGCTTGTGTTTGACCAGAAAGACCAAAAAAAATTATTATATATTTTAAGCCCCGCCCACTTCTGGCATTATCAGTACTGCCAGTGGTGTAGTGAAGCGCACTGAATTATTGGGATTGAACACACTTTAGTGTAAAAAAAAGAAAATTGGGAAATAGATTTAGGTTGCATGGTCTGAACAGTAAACATGCCGAAAAAAAAAAATCACCCTGTTATCAAAGTACCTATCAAGCAACTTGTTACTTTTGCTAAATGCAGACAAGGACATTAACATTAGCCTTAATAAAATAATAAATTTGGGTAAAATAAAGTGTTGTGTACATTTAGGATGATTGTGTGTGATTTTTAAAAAAAGTGCTAAGCTAGAGCAGTAAAGCTGTAACATTAGCAGCAAATTACTGTCTCGCTAAACTTTAATACACTCCAGTGAGTTCCTTTGAAATAGTTTACACTTGAATGTGTTGATACTCAGACATTTTTCAAATTGTGTTCATGAAAAAAAAAAAACTTTAAATTAATAATTGAGGCTGCACAGATAGTACAGTATGTTGCCTCAGTGCTAGCAAAAATGATCAGGAGTTAGCTGTGGACAATATTTGGGTGTAGGATTAGACAGAAAATAAATGCTAGCTTATAGCATCAATGCTATAAGACTAGCTCTAAATTAACACCTTTAATGAAACCCACTAAAAACATTTTAAACCTTAGCTTTACATTAAGTAGGCTTTTATTGTGATTTCAACCATATATACAGTACAGTTCAGTACACGGTGCTACATACAGTATAACATAAACTAACACCTTAAATTAGCACAGCTAGTTAAGTCGAAACCTAATTAGTTAACTAGCAAAGACAACGACTTCTATATAAAATAAAGTGCACTTGTGCAAATATGCAAACAGTAACAAACACGACACAATGCAATACACGGTGACAAGAGCTGAATTAGCACTTTTTTTTTTTGCCATTGTTAACATTGAGGCTGCATGCAGAACCTTGCTAATAATTTTACCCCTCAAGCAATTGATATATATATGTATAGAGGCCCATGATGGGTCATATTTTTACTCTTTCCACAGAGCGAGTGGGTGTTTTCATGGTGGCACAAGGAAAGGTGTGGTTGGGTTTTGAAGCCAAACTCCCGGGAGGTCAGGGAGGAACGGTGCAGGGCGGGAGTGCTGAATTATTAACAAGAGGACAGGAGAGGAGCGGAGAGCAGAGATGGGGTGGAGTGTTGCTCGGTAGATTTCTTATTCTTTTTCTCCAGGAGAACCGTACACAGTCGAGCAATAACCTGCCGTTTCGACACGCTCGGAGCGCTTCGGAGCTTCCTGATTTCAGATTAGCAAAACTGGGGCAGGTGTTTCCTGGATGGCCTCCTGTGTAAACGGCGTCATATCCCGCAGCACACTTTTCATTTCACGCTCTCTCACAGACGAGGTGCTATAAAAGCTAGCGACTAATAGCATGCTAAATAAATGCGAACATGCCCTCACGCTTTCAGACAAGGTTGCATACATTTTTACCGTTAGTCTAAAAATAAAAATAAAAAACCCTGAGCTAAGCAAGATATAATAATGTTTATAATGTATCTACGGTATTTTACTTAATCAGCACTTGTGTAAAGCTCATTGTATGTGGGCTGTTCAAGTCAAACTGGGACTTCTGATAGGGCAAAATAACAGCACACATTTATGAGAGTGAAATAAAAAGTTCTCTACAGTATATAAGTGCTTGGATACCATCAAGGTAGAAAGTTTTCTCACTACACCAGAGTCATGATCAGACTACGTAAAAAAAAAAGTGGTGTTTATTAATTTTAATCTATTTATTCTTACTGTGCATGTATAGTTCTGTAGTGTCTGTAAAACACATTTGTTATTGTGCCCATCTACTGTATATTAAAGCAAATAGTTAAGCCTTTGATTTTACAGCTAACAGCTTTATCTAAGACTGTTACAAAGCCCTGAGACTGGAGACTCCTTCCATAAATCCAAAATAAATATATCTTATAAAATTTGTAAAAAATGCGGCATAGAATTTTTCACCTTATCTACTTTTTTGTTTGTTTTAAATACGCTGATAACAGAGACATTATAACATATTCAAACCTGTGCATTAATATAAATATCTCATAAATGACTAAGATAATTTGTATTTACAGAAATGCAGCCTCTAAAGCTCAATTCATGTCCATCAATAATTTTATCACCTCCATTTCACCTTGTTACGTAACCCTCTGGTATAGGTGCGGGATGCAGCATGTCTGATGTGCACTTATCCCTCGGTTGCACGCTTCTCCTTCCTGTTTTAGTCACACATGACAAGCAAGCTGCTTTAATGAAGCCACAGAAGCACCAGGAACAAAAACGTGCTTTAAACCTGAGGCGCTTAGCAGGGTGCCTAGCGGGAATGCAGTGAACTAT
>QMIH01000664.1:157821-177101 GCA_003987875.1 Clarias batrachus | reverse complement strand
ATATAATATAGGTTATGTGTGTTTATCACGTCTGCATTATTATGGGAAAACAATTCAATATTTTCTTAACACAACGTATAAATAACCGTACAGAAGAGCTCTGGCATATTCTCCAGCACTCTCAGTAAAACCTACAGCGGGTTTATTTATACATTTAGAAATCTGTATCTCATTATTTTCAAGCAAAGAGTTTTCACCACACCTTCTTTTTCTTCTTTGTCTTTTGGCTCTTCCCTATCCCTTTTTTTCTCCACCTAACCCTATCCTCTACATCCTCTTTTTTTTCTGACTGGCGGTTCCAACCTCAGCATCCATAGTGACTGTTTTTATTTTATGATTCTGTAGAGCTCGTTATAGAAGATTATAAAATGTAGAAATGTTTTCAAGTGCATCTTTGTGCAGTACTGTAAGGGAAAGAACTGTTAGATTGTACTGAGTTTGCTGGAGAACAAGAGTTCTTCTTTCAACTTTTTCACACTCACTAAAACCCAAGAGCCTTTATTAGGATTTTTTATGGTTTCCATCTGAAACCTGGTCTGTCATGTAATATGATACATATTGTTTACTGGCCTGCTGCAAATATTCTTTTGTAATGTTGTTTATTCATTTGTTTGTAAGTTTTATTTGATGTTTGGAATTAGTGAATGTTTTTGTACATTATAATGAAAATGTGAAACTTTCAAAACAAAATTTGTACTAAATATAATCTTTTGCACAGTCCTGTTTATCAGAAGGATTAGAAGGGACATTTCATTCTGTCACTTTAATCTGTGTTCTTATACAACTGAGAAAAAAAAAAATCTGCACATTTTGAAATAAGCATCTGACGATATACCAGTGTGAGGCTTGAACTGGTGCTGGCTAATAATGAGTGCAGTAAATCCAAGAATTAAGGGATTTAGGCATGACAGGTATCAAATCTCTGCTTCTTGTATACAGGATATAACAGGTGAAAAAAAAACTCATCTAAACAACAATGTTAAGCTCATCTCTTGTGGTAACCATAGCAACAGCAAAGCACAGCTACTTGTCCAGTGAGTTATTAAATGATAGAATAAAATTTCACCATGGATAAAAACAAAGAAAAGATTCAGGGTCTGTGTTTGATCCTGAGAAGGGTGAAATATTTCTTGTTACATGAACTTTAAAAAAAGATTACTGAATTGTACAAGTGTGCATGAAATCTGATCTCCAGAATTCAATTGTTATTGTATAAACATACTACTGTATAATGTTGAATTGGCTACTTGGCCATAACGTTTGGTATACGGTTTCCATCTTTCCATAGTCTATAAGATTATAGTACTGATACTGATACTGTATGTACTGAGAAGTAAACATACTGATCTGTTTTCATTTTCTCCGAAAATACTGATCCCTATTTACAGACACACTCGCACAAAAATATGCATTTAGCTCACAATCTGAAAATGCCTCAAAGACATCCCTCTGTCTCTTTCACTTTCTCTTTTCCAAATAGGTCACTGGAGCTTACAATAGCAGCTTTTTTTTTTTTTTTTGCTTTCCCCTATTCAGTACTAAACTGTTTATCTATGCCATTTAAACACACCCACACACACACACAGTACATTGTAAACAATATGATTTCAATATTAAATTTCAAACTTTTTAGTGCAAAATTTCATGAGTGCATTCGTGAAGTTGTAACCCGCTATCAACACTCCAGTATTGCAGTTTATTTGCAGTTGAAAGTATAAAGTCAATCATGTTGCTAGACTGCAACAGGTTTTCTAGAATATTTACATGAAATAATATTTCTTAGTATTTGGTCTGGCAAAATAAATAAATAAAAGGTTGCATGCTATGCGATTTAATTCAGTCACTTTTATCTTTGATTGCGATACACAATGTTGTGTTTAACTTATGTGTGAAAATGTTTCCTCGTGCTCCCAGAACCACTCTCTCACAAACTGAATCCCTGAATATGTCCGTGCAGAAGAAAAACTCCATAGATGTGATAGCCTGGTCATTCAGGTCATTAATTAACGTTGCTGAGTCTCGACCTGAGCACCTGAAGCAACCCCAGATCATAACACTGTCTCCAGAGGCTTGTACAGTGGATACCATGTATGATGGGTGCATCGACTTCATGCACGTCCCTTCGTGCCCTGATGCGTCCTCAGACCACATGACCTTTTTCCATCGCTCCAAAGTCCAATCTTTATGCTTTCCAGAAAACTGAAGCCCATATTTCATATATTAAGTTGACAGTTCAGAATTGTCCTTCCATGTTTCAATAACGTGACCCTTATGAAATAGCCATATTTTTTGGCCAGGAAGTATATGGACTCCAAAAGCTTGTGTAAACCTCGAAGATTCATGTTAGATCAAACTGTGAGAATGTGGTCTAAACATGAACCTCAGTGGAAGATATTAGTCTCAAAAAAAAAAAAAATGGACCTTTTGTACAAAATTACTCAAAATTTCATAATGTCACCAATTTGCTTACATTTACAGAGGGACAAACCAATCATGCACACTGTTACACTTCTGGACATTTCCTTTACATCAGTGAAAAAAAAAGAAGAAGAGGAGGCTGTTTCCATGGAAAATCACCCTTGATATTAAAGATAACTCTTATTGCAACTCCACCCTTGAGAATGAATCATGAGAAAATCTTGTCCAAATTGCTCTCTCCATCATTCCTGACATGGACGTCCCCTCTGACAATCCCAGCAGACTCGGTTCTGTCAGAACATCTCTCGGTTAACGAGGGCGTAAAGTCTTCCACAAGCACAGATTATTTGGAGGAGAAATAAAATTCAGAGTAGCTGGTGCTAAAAATGATGTACGTGCATGTGTGTGTTTCAGGACCTCGATTTCTCATAACGTCTACGGGAGCTTTGTACATCCTGGATGTGCAGAAGGAGGACGAGTTGTTCAACTACCGCTGTATGACAAGGCATCGCTACACCTCCGAGACGAGGCAGAGCAACAGCGCCCGGCTCTTCGTGCCAGGTGAGAGGACAGGGCAGTAAATCAGAATCTATTGCTTTCCATTTGCTATTATGATCAGAGGTTATGGGTTCTGCTCAAGAGCCTGACTCGCAGTAACATGAAGCAGAAATCAAGTTCACGTAAAGTAATTTTTTAAAATTTGTGTATTATATCAAATTATGCCTTTCTGTTCATCTTCCAAGACCCCACAAATGCTGCTCCTACGATCCTCGATGGCTTTGAGAAGAGAGAGGTCATGGCCTCGCACAGGGTGGAGCTCCCCTGCAAAGCTTCAGGGCATCCAGCACCAAAATACCGCTGGCTGAAGGACAACAGGCCGCTGGAGCCAGACACACGCTTTAGACAGAGCGTGACTGGTCTGCTGATCGAAAGAGCGCAGGCCAGTGACTCGGGCAGCTATGTGTGCGAGGTGTGGAACAGTTACGGAAATGCCGAGGTCATAGGTCGCCTTCTGGTCAAAGGTACATTCGCTTGTTCATGCACTAATGAATCCACAGGCATATGAAAACGTTTTTAGGACTCCAGGATGCTAATGCTAATTAAAGATTAACTACATTTTACTGATGTGAGATGTAAAGCAGTAAAAAAAAAAAAAAACGTACTGCTAACAACAAAATGTAAAATAGTTAGTGGAAATTACAAAAACGTTACAGTCATGATGGCTTGGTGGTTAGCACAATCACCTCACACCTCTACAGTCCTGCCTACACTCTAGGAGTTTTCATCTTCTCTCTGTGGTTCTGCCAGTTTCCTCCTACAGTTCAATGACATGCAGTCTAGTTTGATTGGTGTTTTCCAAATTGCATGTAGAGTTTGAGCGATTGTGTTTGCACCCAATCCAAGGTGTACTACACATCAGAAGTGTATCATTAAGCTTGCAGAATTGGCGGGGACGAATAGCACTTCATCCTCAACATTGTGTGATCGAGTGAGCAGTTTGACAAGATGTCCTTAGCTGGGTCATGTGTCTCAGAGGGAGTACTGTATGTGAAAGTCTTTTTTGGTAGCCATCAGGTTGATGGAAGAATGCCCTAAAAAGACATGGGTAGGATTTGGCTACGACTACTGAGGCTGATTTTTCTTGACTAGCAGCATCTGAGTCAGGGTTTTCCAATAAGATCTCAACCTCTGCCTTTAAAATGTTTAAATCAAGAATTTTCCTTAACACTAATTGCTGATCCTCAGTGTGATGGATTTGTTCAGAGCCCCTGCGGGTGGTGGTCAGTCCTAGGAAGGTGAAAGGCAGCGTGGGCAGCCAGGTGTCCCTGACCTGCAGCGTCACCGGTTCAGACGAGTTCGAGCTCTCCTGGTACCGCAACGGTGACATGATCAACCCTGGAGGTGACGTCCATATGAACGGGATCAACAAAGAGAACCTGGTGATGGACGGCATGGCCAAGAGTGACGGAGGAGCTTACCAGTGCTTTGCCAGGAAAGGGAAGATCTCAGCTCAGGACTTTGTGCAAGTCATTTTAGAAGGTCAGTAAACTTTGTAGAACTTTCTTTCTTGTTCTTGTTAAATATAGCACCTTTCTCATGCATAGAAATAATTTGGACATGGCATCTTGATACCATGTTTCCAGTTCTCCCAGATAGTTATCTTCATATTCTCCCAGCTATGAGATGAGAATTTGGTCCTGTCCTTAAATGACAGGAAGTCGAACAGTGGCCATGTAAGTAAGCCTGCAGAACATCAACCAAAGGTCTTGATCTGGTTTAAGAGAGATATTATTAGAGATTTTGGGTGATATACTTGTTTGAGTTATATTGATTTTCAAAGCCAGTGGTCAATGATACAAAAGCTGGATATTAAAACACACTGAATTTGTTGATTCTTTCATAAACTATTTTGCATGTTTTTTGACAGACGGCACCCCTAAGATCCTGTCTGCCTTCAGTGAGAAAGTGGTGAGCCCCAACGAGTTCGTCCCCTTGATGTGTCACGTCAAAGGGACGCCGCAGCCAGCTGTGATGTGGACCCTAGACGACGATGTCGTTGTGAAGGATAGCCGCCACCGCATGGGCCACAGCATCACTGCCGAGGGGAATGTCGTCAGCTACCTGAACATCTCTCACACGCAGGTCCGTGACAGCGGCGTCTACCGGTGCACGTGCAACAACTCAGCGGGCACGGTGTCCTACCAGGCTCGAATAAACGTAAGAGGTGCTTGTCAGATCAGCTTCTCCAAACACACACACAAGTCACACAATAGTTATCAGTACCATGTTTCTTACCCAAAGTCTTGTCCAGAGGAAAGTGTGCTCATTTAATTCTTTTTTTTGTGTGTAAAAACAATCATCATATCATCATAGCAGGTCTTAATACAACCTCAGATGAACAAGAATATATAACTTTTTTCACTGTGCCATTATTTATTTAACCAAAATGAAGCCACAAGAAAAAAAGCCGGCAATACCAAGTACACCCATTTCTGATTACACAGGATTTAAGAGGGTAAGTTGCAATCAGGTGCTGCTAATAATCATCCCTTGATTAACTGATCATCATCAGGTGTGCAGACCACTATAAATGCAGACGCTTTGGCAGTTTGCTGGCCTCGAGCATTCAAGTGTATATTAACATTATGCCAAGAGGGAATGACATAAGCAATGGTCTTGGAGAATCAATAGTGGTTAGCACTGTCGCCTTGCACCGCCAGGGTCCAGGTTCGATCCCCGGCCAGGCTCGATTCCCGTCTCTGTGTGCATGGAGTTTGCATGTTCTCCCCGTGCTTGGTGGGTTTCCTCCGGGTACTCCGATTTCCTCCCACAGTCCAAAGACATGCAGATTAGGCTAATTGGTGTTCCCAAATCGTCCGTAGTGTGTGAATGAGTGAATGTATGTGTACATGTCTGTGCCCTGCGATGAAGATTAAACAAGTTTGGTTTGCTGGGAAGGGTTGTCAGGAGAAATCTCTTCTATCTAAAAAGAACACAAAAGCACAATTTTTTGTTTTTTTTTCAGCCACAGGGCCTGGACACCTTGCTGTCATTGAGTTGACCATGAAGTCCTCTGCATACCAGAGTATGCTAGAGGCAAATGTACAGGGTGGGCCATTTATATATGGATACACCTTAATAAAATGGGAATGGTTGGTGATATTAGCGTCCTGTTTGTGGCACATTAGTATATGTCTCAAGATGGGTGGTGACCATGGTGGCCATTTGGAAGTCGGCCATCTTGGATCCAACTTTTGTTTTTTCAATAGGAAGAGGGTCATGTGACACATCAAACTTATTGGGAATTTCACAAGATAAGATAAACAATGGTGTGCTTGGTTCTAACGTAACTTTATTCTTTCATGAGTTATTTACTGTACAAGTTTCTGACCACATATAAAATGTGTTCAATGTGCTGCCCATTGTGATGGATTGTCAATGCAACCCTCTTCTCCCACTCTTCACACACTGATAGCAACACCGCAGGAGAAAAGCCAGCACAGACTTCCAGTATCCGTAGTTTCAGGTGCTGCACATCTCATATCTTCACACCATAGACAATTGCCTTCAGATGACCCCAAAGATAAAAGTCTAAGGGAGGTCAGATCGGGAGACCTTGGGGGCCACCCTGTACTGTAAGACCATCTCTCTGATAGCTAAAGCTTGGATAATGTAACAGGACAATCATCTGAAGCACATCAATAAATCTACAGTACATCAGAATGGCTGAAAAATAAAAGAATCAAGGTTTTAGAATGGCCTAGTCAAAGTTTAGACCTCAACCCAACTAAAATTCTGTGGTGGGACTTTAAGAGAGCTGTGTATGAGCGAATGCCCAAAAACCTCAATGATCTGAAGCAATGTTGTGAAGGAGAATGGACCAAAACTATGAATGAATCTGATAAAGTCATACAGAAAATGATTACTTCAGGTTATTGCTGCTAAAGGTGGATCTACCAGCTATTGAATCATGGGGGTACTTACTATTGTCTGCAGTTTTTTCTTTTCTTTTTGGCTTCATTTTTGTTAAATACATAATAGCACGGTGGAAAGATGTTATACTGTATGTTGTTCATCTAAGGTTGTATTTGCCTAATACTAAGACCTACTATGATCAGATTACTTTTTATTATATTTTTGCACAAAAAACCTAGGATTAAAAGTGGCGGTACTATCTTTTACAAATGACTGTAGTTTGCTTTTAAATCATAAGATCAGAGTATAAGCTTTTTTTCCCCTACTGTCTTTTCTGCAGGTCTGTGAAGCATTGCATCTCTAACGATTTACATCACACTCTACTTTTTGTTACTGTTTTTTTTATTTTATTTGCTTACTTATTTTTATACTCAGCTTTTCTCGTCTGGTCTTACTTTAATGCCTTTAGACACAATGATAGTTAGGATTGTTATCAAATCAAACATAATTATAACTTCAGCCATCTCTTTGAAAACCAAAGTTTTGAAACCAGTTTTTATTCTCATCTTTCCAGGTCCTGCTGACATACGCCCCATGAAGAACCTCACTGCCATCGCCGGCCGGGACACCTACATCCACTGCCATGTCATCGGCTACCCCTACTACTCCATCAAGTGGTTCAAGAACTCCAACCTGCTGCCGTTCAACGACAGACAGCGAGCATTTGAGAACAACGGCACTTTAAAGCTACTGAACGTGCAGAAGGAGCTGGATGAGGGCGAGTACGCCTGCCATGTCCTCGTTCAGCCACACGTCTTTAAGAATCAGAGCGTCCATGTCACTGTGAAAGGTAAAGGGCTCGTCATAGAAACCAATAAATAAATCAATATAAGGAAACTTGGTATATAAACAATGGAAATTTAAAAGTATTGTCTGGTTGTCTAACATTTACGTAATTAGGGGTTTTAGCTCAGGGTTTAATACTTGTAGATCTTAAACTCTTCCCTAAAGCACTTGTAAACAAATAAATATTTTAATTATCTAAAAGATTTTTATTGCATTTATGTTGCTTTATATACTGTACAGTGGCCAAAAGTTTTGAGAATTACATAAATATTGGAAATTGGAAAAGTTTTTATAATAACAATTTGCATATACTCCAGAATGTTATGAAGAGTGATCAGATGAATTGCATAGTCCTTCTTTGCCATGAAAATTAACTTGATCCTGAAAAAAACTTTCCACTGCATTTCATTGCTGTCATTAAAGGAGCTGCTGAGATCATTTCAGTAATCGTCTTGTTAACTCAGGTGAGAATGTTGACGAGCACAAGGCTGGAGATCATTATGTCAGGTTGATTGGGTTAGAATGGCAGACTTGACATGTTAAGGTGGTGATGCTTGAAATCATTGTTCTTTCATTGTTAACCATGGTGACCTCCAAAGAAACGCGTGCAGCCATCATTGCGTTGCATAAAAATGGCTTCACAGGCAAGGATATTGTGGCTACTAAGATTGCACCTAAATCAACAATTTATAGGATCATCAAGAACTTCAAGGAAAGAGGTTCAATTCTTGTTAAGAAGGCTTCAGGGCGTCCAAGAAAGTCCAGCAAGCGCCAGGATCGTCTCCTAAAGAGGATTCAGCTGCGGGATCAGAGTGCCACCAGTGCAGAGCTGCTCAGGAATGGCAGCAGGCAGGTGTGAGCGCATCTGCACGCACAGTGAGGCGAAGACTTTTGGAAGATGGCCTGGTGTCAAGAGGAGCAGCAAAGAAGCCACTTCTCTCCAAAAAAAAAAACATTAAGGACAGATTGATCTTCTGCAAAAAGTATGGCGAATGGACTGCTGAGGACTGGGGCAAAGTCATATTCTCGGATGAAGCCTCTTTCCGATTGTTTGGGGCATCTTGAAAAAGGCTTGTCCGGAGAAGAAAAGGTGACGCTACCATCAGTCCTGTGTCATGCCAACAGTAAAGCATCCTGAGACCATTCATGTGTGGGTTTGCTTCTCATCCAAGGGAGTGGGCTCACTCACAATTTTGCCCAAAAACACAGGCATGAATAAAGAATGGTAGCAAAACACCCTCCAACAGCAACTTCTTCCAACAATCCAAAAACATTTTAGTGAAGAACAATGCATTTTCCAGCACGATGGAGCACCGTGCCATAAGGCAAAAGTGATAACTAAGTGGCTCGGGGACCAAAACGTTGAAATTTTGGGTCCATGGCCTGGAAACTCCCCAGATCTTAATCCCATTGAGAACTTGTGGTCAATCCTCAGGAGGCGGGTGGACAAACAAAAACCCACTAATTCTGACAAACTCCAAGAAGTGATTATGAAAGAATGGGTTGCTATCAGTCAGGATTTGGCTCAGACGTTGATTGAGAGCAGCCCAGTCGAATGCAGAGGTCCTGAAAAAGAAGGGCCAACATTGCAAATACTGACTCTTCGCATAGATGTCATGTAATTGTCGATAAAAGCCTTTGAAACGTATGAAGTGCTTGTAATTATATTTCAGTACATCACAGAAACAACTGAAACAAAGATCTAAAAGAGTTTAGCAGCAAACTTTGTGAAAACTAATATTTGTTTCATTCTAAAAACTTTAGGCCATGAATGTACATTACTGCATTCCATGCTAGCACTTATGAACCTTTATTTGTTATTAGCAGCTATAGAATAAAATTATGTACATAATTATTCATCATGTGGATGTAGTGAATAACTCAGTACAAGTTCAGCCCATAAATGTTTCATGTACTTTGTTTGACTCTTCTTCCTCCTCCTCCTCTTCCTCAGTCCCTCCCTTCATCCAGCCCTTTGAGTTCCCACGTTACTCCATCGGTCACAGGGTCTTCGTTCCCTGTGTGGTGCGTTCAGGTGATCTGCCCATCTCTATCAACTGGGAGAAAGATGGAAAGCCCATTAATGTCAGCCTGGGCGTCACCATCGACAACATCGACTTCACCAGCTCGCTGCGCATCTCCAACCTGCAACGGGTTCACAACGGCACGTACACGTGTATCGCTCGAAACGATGCCGCCGTTGTCAAATACCAGAGCCAGCTCATCGTCAGGGGTGAGGATGAAATGATTTACTAAGTTACTCTTCGGTGGCTGTAATAGAAAAAGGTCTTCTGATGATGTAGCATGTGGTTAAGGAATGATTTTGCTGTTCTCATATGTAGTTCCACCGAGATTCACCGTCCAGCCCAAAGACCAGGATGGGATCTACGGGAAAGCTGTGATCCTCAACTGTTCTGCTGATGGAGAACCACGTCCAACTATAGAGTGGAAATACTCTAAAGGTATACATTTACCAATCAACATGTGGACCGAAAGCAGTGGTGTGCACAGATTAAAGCAGTTGTGAGGTTCTTCTCTGATTTAAAGCAGCATTAAGTTTCTTCTTGGATTAAAAAAGCAGTGAGGATCTTCTCCAATTAAAGCAACATTACGTTTTTTCCTCTGATTAAACCAGCATTAACATTCTCTTTGATTAAAGCTGCTGTGAGGATCTTCTCTCTTTAAAGCAGCATTAAGGTTCTTCTTGGATTACAACAGCAATGAGGTTCTTCTCTGATTAATGCAGAAACCAGGTTCTTTTCTTATTTAAACAGCTTTGAGGTTCTTTTCTGATTAAAGCAACATTAAAGTTCTTCTGAAATTTAAGCAGCTATGAGGTTGTTCTCGGATTAAAGCAGTTCAGAGGTTCTTCTGTAATGAAAGCAAGCAGAAGTCTGGTTCTTCTCTGATTAGACAAGCAGTATGGTTCTTCCCTAATTAAAGCAACACTATCTTGTGTTGGCTCTTTATTAATTGAAGCTGCGAGGCAAAACGATGTTCTCTGATTCAGGTCCTGAATGTTCTTGCAGGTGCTGGCGTTCCTCAGTTTCACCCGATTGCACTAAACTCGGGCTACAGGGTCCAACTGCTGAGCAACGGTTCTCTGCTCATCAAGCACGTGCTGGAGGAGGACGCCGGTTACTACCTCTGTAAGGTCAGCAACGATGTGGGAGCCGACGTCAGCAAGTCCATGTACCTCAACGTCAAGAGTAAGTCATGCTGAATTATTTACCTCTGTCGCTGGTACACATTTACTCCTAGAGGTTAATCAAGGTCATGGGAGCATAAAGCGTAGAGGCAACCGTAGAACTTCTGCCTTACTGTGGCCTTCCTGTACTGTGTGTGTGTCTGTAAGTGAGTGTGTGCACATGTGTGTGTGCTGTATCTCTGCGCTCAGTACCCAAAGACTTATCTTCCCTCCATTAAGCCTTGAACTGAAGCAGAGGCAGTCATGTAGAAAAGCGAGCTCTGAAAAAGCAGTGTGCGTGTGTGTGTGTGTGTGTGTCTCCCTTTTATCCCAATCTGTCTTTCTCCCTTCCAGTATTACCTCTTCTGTCTCTCTCCTCAAGCTTTAACCTTGTGTCTTCCTCTCATTTTCATCCTCGCTGTTTTATTCTTTCATTCCCGCTGTCTCGTTCATGCTTATTTTCATCTACTCTCTTGCTTCGTGCATATTTCTTTTTCCTCCATGTTTGTTCATTTTGATTCCTGTCTTTATCCATCTTTATTAGTCTAAATCTTTGTATTCTCCTTACCTTTCTTAATCATTTTTTTTCTTCCTCACTTTGACCAGGTATCTATCTGCTATTCCCTTCTTTTTTCTGACTCTCCCTCTCACTCTCCCTCCGGGTCTGCCTTTCTTGTCTCAATTTTACTGTAATTTCCCTTCATTTCTGCCTCTCTTCATCTCATTATGTCTTTCCGTCTAGTTTTTTTTTGCCTCATTTCTCCTCTCTTCCTTTATCTTTTCTTTTTCCTCTTTCCTTTGTCTCTCTCTCTGCGTACTGCTCGATATTAAAATGATTTTTCTAAAGAGTAAACGTATTACGTTTTTGGATTTTGTGGAAATTGTCCACATTTTGCATTTCCTTGTATCATCCTTGCTGCCAAAGCCATTTGTAACACACTCTAATGCAACTCTACAGTATAACTTCAAAGTTTCAAAAAGTTCCGGAAAATTCTCCTCAGCTCCCCCACCTCACGCTCACCTCTTCATCCAGTCAGTGTGTGCTCGATACGTGTTTGATCGATGACACGGTGGAATGATCTACCCTGTGCATGTCTTCGTGCGGTGTTGCCGCGCTCGCCGCAGGTCCCCGGGGTCCACAGCATCATGTTGTTTTGATCCTCAGTACCAGCATCACTGTAACTAGAGCCTCCCCGAGCGTCCTGACCTGCTCTGCTCAGCTCGGCTCCGATCGCTGTGTGTCGGCTCCATATGAGGTCCTCATTAAGCGCTATGTGGATATCGAGACTCGCTACTTCCCAGAGGGAGGGACAGGATGTCCCATTATAAACAGAAAACGTGCATAATGATTGTAAAAAATAAATAAATAAATAAAACTGATTTGTTTGAAATACGGTACACATATGTCCCGTCTGTCCTTGAGGCGAAGCCCATATGGGTGATGTTGTCTTAGGGAGCATTATTAATGTTTTATAATTGTGGCCTGTAAAACCTTGGCATTATGAAATTTATTTAATTTATTTGAAATATACAGAGAGGCACGGTGGCTATATGACAGTTACTGCATCACTGCCGCCTTGCACCTCATGGGACCAAGTTTGATTCCCAGTTTGGGGTCTGTGTGCATGGAGTTACATGTTCTCCCCGCACTTTGTGGGCTTCCTCTGGCTAATTCGGTTTCGGTCTAAAGACATGCAGATTAGGCTAAGTGGCGTTCGCAAATTGCCCATTGTGTGTGAATGTATGTGTGAGACCTGCAACCCCGCATTGGCACCCCGTCAAAGGTGTACCCCGCCTCATGCCCCAAGTCTCCTGCGACAGGCTACACGACCCCGCGACCCTGTACTCAGAGTAAAGCAGTATAGATGATGAAACCTGATCGTTTTACGGACTGTCATTATCATTAGTTGTGTCAGAATAAGGCACTTGGGTTTATTGCTTCGCATGAATGTTTGATAATTAGCTTACTATTAAACTACCGTACACACTCTTCTGTGTTAGATGGAAGTAATCAATTGAAGAAATGTCTCCCTCTCACACACATGCACTATTAGTGATATTTAATACACAAAGCATTTGTTAAGAGTTTTGAATGACTATATTTTTGACCCTAAAAATTTCCTCATCTTTTCTGCTAAGATCCCGAAGCTCCAGGGTTCACGGCCAATCCTGACCTCAGTCCTGTTTATGCTATGAGATTCACATGATTTTATATAAAATTCCTCCAGTTTCTCATTGTACATCGAACACTCATTCACACCTTCTGGCAAGTTCGCTGTTCCATTTCACCTTGCAGTGTGTGTGTGTGGATTTGGTGCCCTGGAATCTCATACATGGTATATTTTGACCTCACTTCCTTGTATTCTTGAGATCCAGGATAAACAAATTATCATTGTAATGTAATGTAATGTAAAGATAACGTGGTTAGTGAAGATGACTGAATGATACCTGTGATTTGCCGCCTAGTGGTCATTTGGTGAAATAACACTTCTGCACACATTTTCAGCTACATAGGTTAAAAATGTGTCAACCTTGCACAAAAATGTTTTTTTTTTTTTTCGCATAATAATCTTTGTACAGTATATATATTCAGTATCTAAAGTATCTAAAAATGGACAAAAGAGTTGGCCAAATTTGCAGTGACACTGTATACAAATACTGTTTATCAATATGGAGTCGTCCACCTTTTGCCGCTATTACAGCTTCCACTCTTCTTTAAAGGGCGTCCACAAGATTTTGAAATGTTTCTGTGGGAATTCGTACCCATTCACTCTGTAGAGCATTTACTGTATGAGGTCACGCACTGATGTTGGATGAGAAGCCTGGCTCGCAATCTCTGTTCCAGTTCATCGAGATGGGGTTGAGGTCAGGGCTCTGTGTTAGGACCAGTCAAGTTCTTCCACACCAAAAAAGAAAGGAAATGGGCCTTTCCCAAACTGTAGCCACAAAGTTAGAAGCAGGGCATTGTCCAAAAATGTCTTGGTACGCTGAAGCATTAAGGGCCTGATCGAAACATATGAATTCAATAATTAACAGGTTTGGACAAATACTTTTGTCCACGTAGTGGAGCTTTGAATGGTGAAAAAATATTGTATTGTTTTATTTATTTATTTATTTTATTTGTCATTTTTATTGCATGCAACGATTCCTAAACAGTCTCAGTTACTTTACAACTCTTGATTATTATCTTAAAATATTTCAACCGTAACAGTTTTATGCTCAAGCACAGCTTGGACTCAATTAGCTTACAGCATTAATTCAGCTTTCTAAATCACTTACCTCCCCATTACATTATGCTAAACGCTGAAATGAATTACGCTGCTAATGGTGATTCTACAATGAAGTACCTTTTAATCACATCCAAGACACATCGACAAGCAATCATTGTTTATTGGTGTCAGTTAGGACCAATTAGTGCGATTGTGTCTTTTATGGAAGCTTAGTGACGCTAACGCATTTACATAATGGAGCAGCAGATGAGTGGACTTGCTTGTTTCTTTACACACTGCACTCGTTTTACATGTTGCATTGATTTATTTTCCAGATGCTTTTATTCTAAGCAGCTTGCGAGCAGGATAGTGGAATGAGCGTAGCTGGATATCCTGAGAAAAAGCACAATAGTGCAGTGTATGCAGCGTATGAGCAGTGGATAGCAAGCTTCTCCGCTTAACCGATTGTCTCCATGTTTACCTCCAGGCAAGCAGAGCCAAAGCTCCTGTACAAACCGATCACGTCTCCCAAAAAGACCCAGAAAAGCGCATCAGCATGGCTCACATTCCCAGAGAGCATGTCTACCTCAAATATATATAAATCTAACAGTGTAGCGGTTACAACGATTAGTCATCATAATAGTTTGTCAATTATAAAGATAAGAATGAGCAGGCTAACATCGTTATACCATAATTGACTGTAGTTGAAACTGTGTATAAAGTACTATATAAAATGAAACAGTTCTTTAGTGAAAGTAAAACCTTCTGCTCTTTATTGCACTATATATTGCTTTGCTACTGTACACTAATGCACTGATCATAGTTTTTTACTAGTGCTTCAACACCATCAAGGTAGAAAATATTCTAAGTACACTGGAGCCATGATGAGACTGCCCGTCTGAAATGCTGGCCTCCCAGGAACTCCTTTAATGTCCCAAACATGTGGAAACGACTTAGATCGATGTCAGGATGGGACGGGGATGTAGCATTAACTTCCAGCCGAGTTCCTGGTGAATGATTGTGTCTCTTCGTCTCTCTTCTGCAACAAGTTATCCGTCAATTTAAGATCAACTCGAATGTTCAAGCTGAATTTTCATGGGAACGACTGCAGTGGGCTCCGAGTCACTTTTCCAGGATCATCAGTCACCATTCATCGCTTTTACTGTACGTCTTCATTCACCAGCAATTTCATCACAAGTCCCGGTTTGACTTGAACAGTCATTGTAGCTTGCTAATACGGCCAAACTAGATTTCTCTAGCTTTTGAGAAACATATTTCTCTCCCTATGAGTCATGTTTCTCTATATTACTGAGGACATTAACACTGAAGAGGTCGTCAAAAATTCACACTCTTGCATCCACAAACAATAGATCGGTTGCGACTGAAACCCCAAATTTTTCCTCCAACTCTTTTCCGACTAGTAGGTGTAGTAGTAGTACTTGGTTTCAGAAGTAATTGGTTTAAAAAGTTTTAACACAAAACATAAAAAAAAGATTCGTCCGGCTTGGGCAAGCAATACAATCTACCACTGTGACCAAGTTAATGTGTAGAATTTCAGCAGAATAACAAGCTGTAAAGCAACACTTTCATCTCGAAAGCAGATTAATGTGATTTTGATGATAGTTGTCAGAACATTTTCACAGTAAATAAGTCTAATTGACCGTGTCTGTCCTTCCTCAGAGGATGGAAGTGAAAAAGAGATTTTTGTACAGCGTTGTATTTTTTTTTTTACACCAGCAGTACAGTGACTGTGCTCATACAGTAGCTGTGACATTTTGTTGTTTGTGGAGTCAGAAATCAATGTAAGATTTCCTGAGAGAAGCTGAGCATGAAGTAAGAGAAAAGTCTATGCAAAAAAAAATAAAAAAATTGTTGTCGTCGTCTGTTTTTTTTCCCCCCATGTGACATCATAAAAGGAGGAAAATCTGTTCGGTGTGTTTCAGCACAGGTGTTTCCACACAAAACGAAAACAAGAAAAGTGAAGATGTTTCTCATATAGTTATTTATGTAAATGTTCGAAAAGTGAATTTTACATAATAAGTGACCTTTAATAAATAAATCATTCATTGAAATAGACAGACTGATTTAAACCGTTCATTCTAATTCCTCTGAAGTCCCCTTATATCTTTATGTTTATATTCTAATCATTCATCATTTAAGAGTGAGGGGGGAAAAACTTCAGCAACAAATTAATCCAAGTCCAAATGGCCTTGTTAATGTAAAGGCCAGAATCTACAATGGCATTGGGATCATTTGATGTTTACTGCAAGTAATCTATGATGTGCTGTTTTGGGGTCTTGGGGAATGAATGAAAACAACTTCTCTGGCTTTTTTTTTCCTTTTTCCACTATATGAACACAAGTGTCTGAAAATCAATCCTGTGTGTTTGTTCTATTCTTGTCCTTCATTGACAATAGCAGAGAGAGAGAGAGATTGAACCGGGAGCTGGTTGGCATGGTAACGTGTCCAGGTGAAAGGGGGATGGGGTGGACGAGGGGAGCCTAGCTCATGAGGGAGACGAGTGAAGAAAAACAGGCAGGATTCCCTCAGGAGGAAATGCAAAGCTGAGACCACAAACTCTCTATCGAGCCCCTGCTAGCGTAGGGTGAGGATAAAAAGGTGTCGTCTGGGAACTTGTGAATAAGAACATTTTTATGACATGCCTAGCATTTTAGATGCTAAATTGTCCGTCTGAGGTGTATTTTTGTGATTTCCAGGAGAAGTCATGTACCTTGCTGACATCATCAGGGGGACACTGATATTGCAAGCATAGTTACATACTGTACAGGAGAAAAGATTTCAGTAATCTCAAAACATAAGGAAGACATAGATTCGAGAAGGAAGACATACATACTGTAGATTAAATTTAATCATAGAGTCTGTGATTAATCATAATTTTAAAATACTCTGATTTACTTGGATTATAAACGTGGAGTGTTGGAATAAATAAATGGTTTATGCAGTTTTATAATATCTTAAACTATAAGATTTAACAAAAGTTAAATATAAAATCACACGAATGAGACGAGCACTGAATGCAGTGGCTAGGAACTGCAGTATGGGTCGTAGCAACCCACCGGCAGCGGGACTCGAACCCAGGATCCTTAGACCCAAAAATCTGTAGAGAAAGTTACAGAATGCATTGCAGCTGTACAATGGTGTGGTGCTAAGTTTCGACAGAGATCCTACAATATAACAAGCACAGTGGTGTTGATGGCGGTATTAACATGAAAGCTGAAGTTTTGCAAACTGACCTAGTTTGGACAAACTAAATGAATAAAGCACTGCTGCAAGGTAGAGAGGAGCGGAGGCTGAAATCCCAGTGCACCTCTATCAGAACTGAACTAACATCATTTTAGCCTTCAGTGTATCCACTTTTCATTTTCTTGTTGGCAATTTAAAAACCCTTTATTTACTTTTTTTTTCTTCCTGTAGCCAGTACTAACCAAACAACCAATCAGACAAAAGATGTTCAAGTTAAAGTAGCAATCTACCGTAAGACTCTTAATATTTATCAGTTATTATTTTCATATTCTTTTACTAAATAGACTCAGGCAAAAAAAAATACTTTAAGTGATGGTGAATCCGGTTAATCGAGAAAAAAGAAAGAAAGAAAGAAAGAAATTCCTGTCCAAAGGGAAACCACGGGTTCTAAGAAAATGAATCCAAAACATACACTTCCTTGAAATGATCACTAAGAGCTGGCCCCAAAAGTGATTCAATCCCCTTTGACCACCATGTTAAAATGTTCAACTTAACATTAGGTAAATTTTCATGTAACTCAATGAAATTACGCAATAAAACTATGAATAATTAGGGGCGTGACCAATTTGCGTGATAGCTGAATCGTATGTGTCAAACCGCTAGCCGTCTGCTATGCAGCACTTTGGAATCGGTTAACATGACTATTTAGCTGTGTAGCATTTTTTTTTCAGGGGATGATGTGTAGGGTATGGATGATGAAGTTCAGTCAAATGTAAAGTAATATAGCATATAAATTAATATATCCGTCAAATTTAGCCAAGCTATCTAGCTTGTGGTGATTGAGGTAAGTAGGCGTGGTCCAACCTGCAGCCAGGCTCCATTTGCTCTGGCGATTTATGGATTAACCGGAGTCTAGGTGAAGTCAGCTCCGGTAAAAATGGTGGCAACCAGAACTCCAACAGTTGAGCTTCAAAACCACCATTCAGAGAAAACCTTTAGGTGACGTCACAGAGGATTTGTCCAGTTCAGTTGTTATATTGTCTATTGTATGCTCCTATAAACTTGCCTTAAGCAGAATTCTCAATAAAGTGCTGCTTTTGCATTAAAAAAAAAAGAGGTGCATATGTCAGATCCTGAGAAGGAAGTGTAACCTTTCCCTTAAAGCATTTTTAGGCTGGTTAATCTGCTTAATTCTTTTTCATTTCAAACTTTGATTGTCAGTATCTACAAAGTAATAAACACACCATGCATGAAAACCTGAGCTTAAGAGTTGTTTAAGATGTTATTTTTAGCCTGGTTAGATTTTTCAGCCTCTGCAAGTGGCAATACTTTTGCAAGATTCTCAATATTCACTCATTATTTCACACTCACCGCACATATAATTTACCTGCTCCCTACAGGTTTATGGTGATTTCTGTTGCTTTGGCCGTTTTATGCCAGAGGCCATGTACCGTATAGATCGATCACCGCTGGTCTGTGATGACGATAAGGCAGATAAACAGGCATCTTATCTGTTATGTTAAGAAACGTCTTAAAGTAATTTTTTATAACTAGAAAAGGCTCACATGGGCTGCTAGTAAATTTGCCTCGCAATCTTTAACGAAGCTCAGCAAACACCAATAACCAATGACAAATATAGGAAACTGATTAACTGTGCATATCCATTTGCGTGTAATGGCTTCTTTCCCTGAGCTATAGATTCTGTACCCATCTGTTTCATTACAACGCGTCGATACTACCATTAGACTCCCGTCTCTGTGCCTTAAGGGCAAAGCATTTTAAACCAGGCTGTCGAAAAAAAAGGAAGAGCAGCTGCAGGGGAACAAATGCTCTTCATGATGTGGTCTTACAGGTAAAAAATCAAACTTCATCAGGCAGAAAATCTGAAAATGGTGAACTTTCACACCTTCACATTTTGTCTGTGTAGTAGTAGTAGTAGTATATGTGGAAGTGCACTAATGACCGGTAACTTAGGAAGAAAATCGGAAGGGGGGGGGGGG
>QMIH01000664.1:135866-157806 GCA_003987875.1 Clarias batrachus | reverse complement strand
AATTTTTTTTTTTTTTTTTAAACCTGCGTCATATTTAAGTCTTTTTTTTTCTGTAATCAATCTATACACTACAAATCAGCAACTGGTTCCAGCATTACACTGTCACAGAAATAAAAACTTCAGATGATAACTCAATGCATTCCCCCCCCCCCTCCATGTATCTAAAAAGCCCTGACTGAATAAAAGATGAGCAATAATCGGCGGCAACCCTAGGCCTGACATGCTGAATAACATCACACACGCAGTGGAGCATCAGCCAAGTTCCCAGCATAAAATGCTTGTTTTTAGGGGCAAGAGTGTGTGTGTGTGTGCGCGCACACACACAAGAGTGTCTACTGCCAAATATACTCTCAACAATAAACCTCTGCTATTTTGGTAATGGCAGCAAACTGGATATGAATTCAAGCTTCAGGGATGCGGTAATAGTCTGGTATTTTGATTTGGCCCAATGAAATTCTATCTATTCTCTCTCCACTGGAGGCTCCATCTTATTCCCTTCCACTTTTTGTGTGTCCTTCAGTACCAGCCATGATCACGTCGTATCCCAACAACACACTGGCCACCAAAGGCGAGAAGATTGAAATGAGCTGCAAGGCCCACGGCGAGAAGCCCATCATGGTGCGCTGGGAGAAGGAGGTGGAGAAGGAGAAGCAGTCGCACATCATCAACCCGGATATGTGGAGGCACACGGTGACGGTCAAGAAGGTCAGCGAGGAGGTCATCTCTACTCTGGAGGTATCTCAGTTAGCTCTTTGTGTTTGTCCTGCATTCTCCTACGACCTGGTAAACTTTACAGAAAAATGTAAAGCAATTCTGCCAGCTAGTGGCTGTAACCGGAATAACAGGAATCTAAACGAACACTCAAAGGAAATTATGGAGAAATGGGAATCTGAGGTTTTATTGTATTTGTGAGGGATAAAGAGATCTACGTACAATTATTTACTAGTGAAAACTGTGAATACACATCTGTCCAACAGATCTACCCAACCCTGAGGGAGGACTCTGGGTTTTTTTCCTGCCATGCGATCAACTCTTACGGTGAAGACAGAGGCATCATTCAGCTTACAGTGCAAGGTAAAGATCTGAGAATTTCCATAATCAGATATGACCGTGTTCCAAAGCACATATTCATGCATGTTTGCTTCTTTGTTGTTTTCCCACTGAACGACTAATTTAGGTACTGGAAGTACTGTAGAAGTAATGGAAGTCTATCTAATATTTACTGCTAAGTGAATAAGAATACATCTTTATTGTGTCTTCAGAGCCACCAGAGCCTCCTAAGGTGGAGATTCGAGAGGTGAAGGAGAGGACCATCGCTCTCCGCTGGACTATGGGATTTGATGGGAACAGCCCCATCACTGGATATGATATAGAGTGCAAGAATAAAACAGGTAGAGTCAACCATGTATTAATCATGCCAATCATGTAGTATCCTGTTTGTAGTTAATGCTGTTAATCCTGTAGTGTTGGTATCTCCAAAACATGTTATATCAATATCAACTTTATTTACAGCTACTTGGGAAAGAGCTCGCAGAACTCGAGATGTCTCCCCAACACTGAATCTGGCCACCATTATCGAGCTCCACCCTTCATCCACCTATAACATCCGCATGTTCGCCAAGAACCACATTGGGGATAGCGAGCCAAGCAACGAGCTCACAGTCACCACGGATGAAGCAGGTAAAACCAAAATCAGGGAGTTTTTCTTTCCACGTAATATGCCATGCTATGTGACTTTCTAAAGTCAAGTGTTACAGAAATGTCCGCAACAATTTTAAATCGTAATCTCCCCTGCTCTTGAAGGAATTCCGACCAAACTTCTCAAGGGAATGCTGATTGATCCCACATGTCCCTGAAGGAGCTTTGACCGATCTCCTGAAAGAATTCTAACCAAATCCACCCATTCCTGAAGCATTCTAATAATTCAAGAATTCTGCCCACTTAAGAAGGAATACTGACAAGCCCCCTCCACCCTTTAAAAAGGACTTTTAACCAATCATACCCACTCCAGATGGAATTCTGACCAATCCAGCTCACTTAAAAAGGAATTTGGACTAATTGCATGAATTGTAGAAAGGGTCCTAACAAATTTCACCTACTCCAGAAAGAATTTCAACCAGGCTGAATTCTGACCAGTCTCACCTGTTCTTCAAGGAATTCTGATCAATTCAGCTTGCTTTCCAAAGAAATTGACTAATCCAACATGTTCCCTTATGAATTTTAATCAAACACATTACATCCTGAAGGAATTCCAAACAATTCTGACTGACTCAAAAAGACTTCTGACGAATCCCACAAACTTCATTGTGAACTCAGTTCTGTCCGATCCTAACTGCTCCTCAAGGAATTCTGGCCAATCACCCATTTCCAGTTTCAGAAAGATTAGGGCACATAATTTGTGTTTTTAAAAAAAATCCCTTGGGGATTTATGGAATACTCACTCTATCGGTCTGTCTGTCTGTCTGTCTCTTCGATACTTTAATACTCACAAATCGTTTTTCAACATTTTAGATCCTGAAGGTCCACCTCAAGATGTAACTCTTGAAGCAATGTCTTCTCAAAGCATCAAGGTTACATGGAAGGTACACAGCCCTCATTCCACTTACTGTGTTTCTCAGATTCACAGAAACAGATTGCTTATGGATCATTATTTCCCCCCAGGCTCCTCAGAAACACCTCCAGAATGGCATGATCAGAGGCTACCAGGTGTGCCACAGGGAGCACTCGGTGAACGGGAGTCACCAGTTCATCTGCTTGAGCGTGGAGTGCACGGGCGAGACCGAGACGCTTACCCTGAACAACCTGAAAAAGTTCACGCAGTATGAGGTGGTGGTGCAGGCGAGCAACAGCGCTGGACCGGGACCTGCCTCCAGTGAAGTGCGAGCCACAACCATGGAGGATGGTAGGACGCACTGAGATTTCTGTTTACGTTTACAAAAAAGCCTGTGGGAGCCAGTAAATGTATAAAGCACTGAAACATGGGCTGAAAGTTTTCCAACCAGTCTTATGAATCCTTTAAAAGTTTGTTGCGGTATTGCAGCAGTGTGGATGTGCTGCCATCTTGTGGATGTATTTAATATGTGCGTGATATAGCAACAAATATGTATTTGATGACATTTGTCAGATTAAATTCTGAAATTATGTACAAGATTAAACATTCCTGTTGCACATATCTCCTTATATTCGTGTCAGTTTTACCCAATGTCCTGATTTAGCTTTTTTCCCCTCTCACATTGCTCAGTTCCCAGCAGAGCTCCAGAGAAGGTCACCGCCACGGCAACTTCTCCTGAGACCATCTCTCTGTCATGGTCGACACCTCCCCGAGAAGCTCTGAATGGTGTACTGCAGGGTTTTCGAATCATCTACTGGGCCAATCTACCTGATGGAGGTACAGAACAGCTAATACTAATGTACCTGCAGGTTTATCCATGTTTCAGCTGTCTAGCTGATGATGTACTCCTCCAAACATACTTCTGGTCAATTCTTTCCTCCAGAAGGAAACTTTCTTGTTTATATGAGAAACTGCTAACTTTAGTGAAGTATAAAGGTGCGGACTATGGAGCAGGGGCTTCTTTTCTTAGATGGCCACCTTTCAGTCCATGGTGATAAAACAACCTTAAATGTAGGCAGTGACACTAGTTGTTCTAGCACTTTCCAGGTCATGGCAGACCTGTGTCTTGATGGTTCTATGGTTGGTCCTGACCATTTAAACCAGTCTCTCCTCAGCTGAGTGAGACACATTCTTGGGCTTTCTTCCAGACATTGGCTACACCTCCTAACAATGTATTTACGCTTGCTTGAATCCATATGGGAATCTGCAGTTGTTTCAAAATGGCTCCAAGAAATATCCAAGACCTAACATGTGTAAGTCTACAATTTTGTTTCTCTGACCTGAACTATTTTGACTTTTCCATTGTAGTGTGTGCAGGCAAACAAACCACTTTTTATGATGCCCATAGAAGCTACCAAGATCAGTAACAGGAAGTTGAGAGGACTTTAACTTTGCAAATGAAAAGTCATTTTAGCTTTGCTAAATTAATAATCTAAGTGGCTGTATGTAGTTTTATAACCCAAAATAAATTACACGTCTGAGATTTCTTATACTAAAGACTAACGCAAGTTGACAGTTAAAGAGTCGAAAGAGTAAAAATATTAAAGCTAAAAATATTCTGACAGCTTGAATGTAATCAGTGATATTATTATTTCAGGTTGAAGCTCACGTACATGTCTGCACGGCAGAACTCTGTCTAACCTATGAATACAAAAAAATAAAATGTTGAGTATTAAAGTTGAGTATCTTACACCTTGTTTACGCTAACTTGTACTTCTTTCATCGTCAGCCAAATACACTCCCTGTTCAGTAATCGGAGAGTGAATCACACATGAGAAATTGAAAAAGTAAATCCGATAAAGGTGAAGTTTTGTCTTAAAATTACTCCAGCTTGTTAAAATTCATTTATATCACTTCAGCACTTATTTCTGTGGTGAAAATATGAATGCTAAATTTAGCTTTTAGCATTTATAATTAATATCTATTGGTGCAGGCTTTTTTGTTTTTTGAGAAAGTAGCTTATTAGAGGCTTATTGTATAGTAGATTATTAAATCCGACACATAACTGTTCAAAACATCACTTTCACTCATCATTTTGATTTCACTTATGGCGCAGGTTGAACTTCAGCCAGATATCCAAGTGCTGCGAACGTTTCATTAAATTCTGTCCAGCCAGTTTTTGGTGATGCTGTGACAAATCTGGCTGGACAGACATACAGTATACAGACAGACATAGGGACATACAGACATACATGAAGACAAAGTTTTCCCGAGACTGGTTTCTGGTCCTCCAATGTATTCAACATAAAGATATAATTGAACGAGCGGGGTCTGACCAATGTACAGACGAAACCTTTTCTTTTATTGATATAGATGCATGGTGAACTATGATTCTGCACCGCAACAAGATGAAAAATGGCTAAAAAAAAAAAAAATAACTGAAAGAGCAATGTTGTCATGACATTAATTTTTATGATGTGTATGAACCTCTGACTGCAACTGTATGTGTACAAATCCTTTCCTTCTCCTTGAAACAGAGATCTAAATCTCTAGGAACAAAGTTGTGAAACAAGGTGAAAACAAAACAAAATGAAAAAAAAAACATTGAGGACAGAAAGAGCCAAAAATAAATAAATAAAAGATAACTATCTAGAATACGTAGCTTACTATCTAAGGGGAGGTCTGTGGTAGGTCCCTGTAACGTTTTTATACCAGGAACCCTTTTTTTTTAGAAGGGAAACCCTAGGTTATAGCGAGCTACAAATTAGGGTTTCCCTTTTCAAAAGGAGGCTCCTGGTAGAAAAATCCTTAAGCAACCAAGGAAACGTTAAAAAATATCTGAGGTACTGAGGATGCAGCCTTTAGTGTAGATTAAGTAAAACACTAGGGTTTATATTTAACATGAAACAGCATATGTATAACATTATATATATAATGTGTAAATAATCTTTGTTATTGTTCTATAGTGCATTATGTAGTGTTCCTGACATACAAGTTACTGTAATTACATCATTTCACCACGAGGTGGCAGAACTTTCCTTTTACTCCTCATTTTCAAAAAGTAGCAGTGCCTGTAAATATTCAATCTATGTTACAATAATTAATGATGTTCAGTCTCTTTGCAAGTCTGTATGGATCAATGGATAATTTACATTTAAGGATAATTTATCACTGAAAACTGATACTCGTTTTTTTTTTTTTTCACCCTGCTACAACATCTTATTTTTCCTCCTTTACATTTTAGTCACACGGACTGTTTGTAGATTTCACTCCAACTCTTAAAACACTATATCATATCACCAGATATAATGTTATATATAACATTATAGAAATATCCCTTGATCTACCGCCTTCCTCTAGGCAATTTGTTTTTAGATTGCCTCATTATAAGACTGTATGCTCTGACACATGCAGAAAGTGAATGATAGGAAAGGGAAGATTGTGGCTCGCTGCAGGAAGAAGAAAAAGAGAACAGAGTGGGGAAAGGGAGTGTGACAGATTGATGTCAATTATTTAAAGCCTTTGTGCCTCATGTCCAGAGAGAACACTCTGGATGTGAATTGGATTCCATCCTCAAGTCCATCATGTTTTTTTGTTTGTTTGTTGTTGTTTTGTTTTTTTAACAATGCCAACAGGGAAATCTTAGCAGGCAGATGAACTGAATTTTCCACAACATCAGCGGATGAAATGACTTTTGAGACAGTCGACATGTTCTCTGGTTTGGACATAAAAGTCTTAATTCAACATCCTGAGTAAATACAAAGTAAACATGTGGTCCTATCACTGACCACCATGCAAGCTACATGAGAGAGGCATGCTGGTTACATGATCTATAGACATCCTGCGGCGAATAAAAGAAGGTATTGCCAGAAAGCGTGTCTCCCATGTTCTTTCCCTTCCAGTGAATTTTCTTTTCCATGTTTGGCCTGATTTCTGATTTAGCGAAGACGGGGAAAACAAAAACAGAAAACATGCATCATATGTATACGAACAAAACACAGTATTGGTGCAGATTTTTTATTTTATTTTATTATATATATTTTTTGTTCTAGATATATTACAGAAGATTTTTGTGCCAAAGAAGCTGCTTCTGAAGTTTATGCAACATGAAAATGTAGTTGCTAACTTCAGCCGTTTTGGAGAGATGATTTTATTCAATTTGTTTCCCAAAAACAGCCATCTTTCAGCGTTATACTGTCTCGCTTCAAACAATAATCATTTAAAATGCAAATTATTCACAGTTCTTGATGAGTATTGCTACTAAAATTGGTGTAAGCTTCTAGAAGCATATGACGTAAAAATTGTCATTTTTTGGTAAGAGCTTAAAAAACAAAAATTCTCGAGGGGCCTTAACAATGTCAAATTCATGTTTTACAATTTTGTATTTTAGAATAATACACTTTTTCAGGTTAATGTCTTATCAAATTTCATCTGAAAAACTATTAAGATAATTGAAAGCCTTAAATTTAAAAAGTTACAGACACTACATAAAAAGGCATGAAATTGTATTGTGCAGATGTTTTTTTTTTTATCTAATAAAAAATATAAATGTACACCTTTCCAAAAATGAAGCATGGATTGGGAGATTTAGTATTATAAAAAATATATATATTTTTCAATAGGTGAGACACTTTTTAGCACAAATGTTTTGGCCGGCATCATATAAATAGCATAAATGCTACATTGAAATGAGAAATGTTCACACTTCTGCGAAACACATGGCCCTATATGTTCTGCTGAATGGATGTTAAAGATGATACTTGCTGTAGGGGCTCACAGTGACCAGCACTGGCCGTTTCGACTGTGTGCGCCATTTGTTACAATATACCGTATTGTTCAACTCCTTATGTGATACTGTAAGTATGTTAAATCTTTCAGAATTGGGCGAGATCCGAAACATCACCACCCAGCTGCCCCCTCTCGAGCTGGATGGTTTACAGAAATTCACCAACTACAGTGTTCAGGTGCTGGCGTTCACCCGGGCTGGAGATGGCGTACGATCTGAGCAGATCTACATCCGCACCAAAGAGGATGGTAATATAGAGGTTTTTGTTTTTATGTTGTTTGGTTTGTTTAAAAACAAAAAACAAAACTACGGTGTGTATATATAGATAAATTCTCAAATCCTCTCCGATCATTATTGTCAGGGTGGCAAAGGGGGTCCTACCCAATATTAGGTGGGTGCTGATCAGTGTGCATGTTGAGTAGAACATTTGTATAGAGCAAGAGTTACTCTACTGACATATGCAGTTTGAACCACTTATGTCTGTCAACGTAAAAAGTTATGACAAATTTTTGGTACTTTGGGTAAAGCCCTCGTATAATATTTCCGTGCTTATGGTAATTAATGGTGCTTAAAGGGTTTCTGTTTCCGCCTACAGTTCCAGGTCAACCAGGCGGCGTGAAGGCGGTGGCTGCATCCAACTCGGTGGTGTACGTTTCCTGGCTTCCGCCACTCAAACTAAATGGCGTGATCAGGAAATACACAGTTTTCTGCTCTAGCATGACTCCTACGGTATGGAATACACACACACATACGTTCTTATTCGACATCATCTCATCATTCGACATTATATAATGTTTTAGAGCTTTCAATTTCGTGTTTGGCCACATCACGCCAATGACTACAGCATGCCCCATTATGCTTTCATTTCGTTTCAGTAATTTTAGTAATCTAATAGGATAGGATATAGTTTGAATGCATTTCTTGACCTATATTTTTTCAGTCTCTACACTTTCTGATTTTGGGGGGTACAGGATTAAGGTTTTAACCCTCATCTACTGTACGTTTCTTACTTCTGAAGTTGGTGAGCGAGTTTGATGCTGCTCCGGACGAATTCCTCCACAAGGTGCAGAATCTGGCTCGGAACAAAAAGTACAGCATCTGGGTGATGGCAGTGACGGCGGCGGGCCGCGGGAACAGCAGCGAGGTCATCACAGTCGAACCACTCGCTAAAGGTGTGTGAAGGAAATGCGGTTTCAGACTTTCGGTTTACTCAGGTTTAGGGAAGCATGGTGGCGTCATGTTGGCGTTAACCATTAGACTGAGGTCCAGTTCAGATCCAGGTTGTAACAATAGAAGATCTGGAGAGTTCAAGGGACGAATACTTACTTAACACATTCTGGCTACTCTGTAGGGTTTTAGCAAATAATACCTCTTTTTGTCAGATTTATATATTTATTTGTTAAGATGCTGTACTTTTATCTATTCTTTATAGTACACTCCATCTGCACAATGCATCGGACACTAATGAAATCTAAAATTTCAGGAAAGTTCAGGAGTGTCCTTGCTCTCACTCCCATATAAGTAGTCAGTCAGTATGTTTGTGTCATGCAGCTCCTGCCAGGATCCTCACTTTCAGTGGCACAGTGACAACTCCATGGATGAGAGACATTGTCCTTCCCTGCAGAGCAGTAGGAGATCCACCACCCACAGTCAAATGGATGAAGGAAAGGTAAAACACCCTCAAGGCTCACGGATTATACAGTAGCACACAAAAACAGGGCGCCATAGTGATCTCATCTCCTTTAGAGGGCAAAAAGGTTCCGTTTGGTAAAACATGTCGCTCGTCTACTTTGCCAATTGTCTACGTTTGTAAATATTTTAGGAAATGTCATATCTACATGTCTTGACAGCGGGAGTCCAGGCCCGGCCATCATCGATGGAAGGCGAAGCATCCACGGGAACGGCAGCTTCATCATCAAGACCGTGAAAGCTGAGGATTCTGGATACTACACGTGTGTCGCCAGCAATAACTGGGGCACTGATGAAATTACGCTGAACCTGCAGGTGCAAGGTAAACAGGAAAAAAAAAATGTATAAAATGACCCGCAGCAGAATGATCAGTTTTTTCAGGAATGTATGTGTTCAGTCCCTCCAGATCAACCTCGTCTCACGGTGACCAAAACGACAACCACGTCCATCACACTGTCATGGATACCAGGGGACAACGGTGGGAGTTCCATCAGAGGTGTGTGTGAATAAGGTTTTGTACATAGTTGACTACAAAAAGATTTATTTGATTAAATTTCATTATTTAAAATGTTATAATTATTAAACTGGCCTGTAAAAGGATAATCTAATGTATTTTGTATTAATAGAATAGTGAATTGTACAACTGTAATTCAATTGTTTTCCACCTGTGGCGGCACAGTTGTTTAGTGGATAGCACTGTCGCCTTGCACCGCCGAGGTGCAGGTTCAATTCCCACCTCGGGTCTGTGTGCATGGAGTTTGCATATTCTCCCCCTGCTTGGTAGGTTTCCTCCGGGTGTTCCGGTTTCCTCCCACAGTCCGAGGACATGCAGATTAGGTTAACTGACGTTCCCAAACTGTGGTGTGTGAATGAGCATGTGAGTGTGTGAGGGATTGGCACCCTGTCCTTGGTTTAGCTCATGCCCCAAGTCTCCTGGGATACAGCGACCCTGTATACAGGATAAAGCAGTATAGACAATGAGTGAGCGAATAATTGTTCGCCCACTGGTGGTGAAACCTGGTATTAAATTTTTATTGTTAGCTAGCGCCTCACTAAATCGATCTGTTTCTAATAAAGGTAAAGAAAAAGCACAGCGTATGTATTAATATATAATAAAGACGCAAGTTAATAAAATGTTTTAACACTCTAATGCTAACCAACATGATGTGCGAATACAGGATCCTTACTACATTTGTTTTCTTTCACGTCCATTAATTTGGACTAGGTTTACATTATTTTTTCCTGTCTCCATGTTCAGGTTACATTCTACAGTATTCGGAGGACAACAGCGAACAGTGGGGTAACTTTGCCATCAGTCCAAGTGAGCGCTCATACCGTCTGGAGACTCTGAAGTGTGGCACCTGGTATAAGTTCACTCTTACGGCCCAGAATGCCGTGGGCCCGGGCCGCATCAGTGAGATCATAGAAGCAAAGACTCATGGGAAAGGTACGTCAAGAACATACTGTACAGAGACTACTGCACACAACATTTATCATATACGCACTTTGAATAAAGCTAATGTACTGGAACTTGTTCAATACACTCGGTTTCAATTTTTTTTTTTTCCAGAGCCTCAGTTCTCCAAAGAGCAAGAGCTGTTTACAAGCATTAACGCTACCTGTGTGCGACTCAACTTGATTGGCTGGAATGACGGCGGCTGTCCGATCACGTCCTTCACTCTGGAGTACAGACCTCTGGATAGTCCAGTGTGGACCAAAGCCCAGCGCACGTCACTGACAAAGAGCTACATGCTGATGGACCTGCAGGATGCCACGTGGTACGAGCTCCAGATGAAGGTCTACAACAGCGCCGGGCTGGCCGAGAAACTGGTGAAGTTCGCAACGCTCAACTATGACGGCAGTAAGTAGGATGTTTTCTATTTACAGCCAGAGGGTACAGCGTTAATATGACCAAAATAATCATGTAAAAAAAGTAAAATAGAAATAAACAGGTCAAAGCAGGACTTGTGATTAAATTTCTGGTGAATGACAGCATAAAACCAGTTGACATTTACAGAAGACTTCATGCACAGTGCGTTGATGAGACACGCACTAAAAACATTTTAAAGAAGACCATGTGGTCAGGGGCCAGTTGGAGTCTTTCCCATGAACAGCGAGTGAAACGTTTGATTCTTGAAAATTCATGGATAACTTGTCGCCAATTTGCAGGAGAGACATCTGTCTGTGGAAACTGTACACAGTGTCATTCACCTCTGCCACTTGCACATTACAGGAACTCTTTAAAGGGCCTTAAAAGGAGTTCCTGGGAGACCAGTGTTTCAGACGTGAAGCAGTCTGATCCTACCTTGATGGTATCCAAGCACTTTGGTAGACTAGCCTTAATGTAGTATTTTTATGTGACATAAATTTGCAGCATTCTTAAATACAGGTTTAGAGGAATAACAGATTTTGGAGTGTTTAAAAAAAGTAACTGTGGGAAAACAAGAAACTCATACAGAAGCGTAAACAAACCTGAAATATTTTTGGAAACACATAGTATATATTTTATTATTATTGATACTTCGTGGGTAAAATGAAAATGCCTCTGCGAGTCTTTAATGGGTCCACCAATCCTTGTCAAGGATGTCTGGATGTTTTTATGACTTCCCTCGGAAGTCCCCTGAGCTCTGTGGCTAGAATTAATTTCTCAGCAGATTGTCTAAGGCCTGACTGGGACCGCTGTGTTATTATGGAGCCACGGTTCCTTACACAGGTCCAGCCCTCGATGTTTAACCCATGTTTAACCCCTAGTAAAAAAAAAAAAAAAAAAAAAAAAAAAAAAAAAAAAAAAAAAAAATGAGTGTTCCTGTGCTCGTACAAGAAAGATGAGTTCCTCTCTCTTAAGTATGGTCTCGGTCAGCTGGGCGTTATTAGTCAGCCAGACGATGCTAGAGTGCTGTGCTGAACTTACGATTGAGCTACTCCTGGTCATTCATGAGACCAAACAAGACCAAATTGAGATGTGTGATAAGAATTACAAGAAATTTCTAGTGAATTTTAGTAAATCATTATATCCAAAGCAAAGAGTATGAGAGTAAATATATGCATAGAAATAAGAATTACAAAATGAGTAAATAAAAAAAAAAAAATAATAATTCTGTATATAAATCATTAAATGTTTTTCAACTGCTCTGTTCAAAAGCTGCACACAATCTGGCCTGAGCATGAGAGGTTCTCGTGTAAATGTAAAACAACCTATAAAAAAAAAACTAAGTTAACTTAAGTTAATGGACCATCTTTAAATATTGTGTTTTCTTGCCTAACCTTCCAGGCACCATTTCGCCGCTAGTGACGACTACAGTAAAGGGCCCAGAGAATAAGAGTAATAAGAAGATGATGGTGACCATCTCGTGTATCCTGGTGGGCATGATTCTGCTCTTTGTGCTGCTCTTGGTGCTCAGGAGGAGGAGGAGGGAGCAGAGACTGAAGAGGCTCAGAGGTAAGAGCTTGTGATAAGCTGCTTAACGAAAGATACCTTTTGCAGCGCTAATATTTTGCCTTGTAAGAATGTATCATACATTAAGTTGTTTAATATTTGAACGCAGTTTATAAATTTTGGTGTTTGTTTGCTTTTTTTAGATGCAAAAAGCTTGGCAGAGATGCTCATGAGGTAAGTCAATTCATTCCACAGTACGGTTGAATTTTCCATTCTGGTTGGTTAGAAGGTGTAAGCATGAAGTGTGCATCTTCAGGTGCAGATGTTTCTGGTTCATAGAAAAGGTCTGGAACAGCACTAGATGTTTTCTTATAACAGTAATCATTTTTCACTAGAGGAACTCGGTTTGCAATTGGAGTTCAAGTCAAACTGGGACTTTTGATGCAGGATAACAGAATACAGCTCTGAGAGTAAAGACTCTTTATAAGATTTTTCTTTATAATCCTCTGCTACACTGATGCACTTATCACAGTGTTTCACTAGTGATTAAGATAGAAGGTTCTCAGTACACCGGATCCATGATCGGACTGCCTTCTTCATGTCTGAAACGCTGGCCTTCTAGGAACTTCATTAATAGCACTTATAAAGTTCCTTCCTGTCCAGACTTCCTGCTATCACCAGGCATTCTGTTTTTACAGCACAATGCACAACTTATATTGTCCAATGATCCATTTGTATCCGAAAAAAAGCTTGTCTGGAGAAAGAAAGATGAGTGCTACTGTACCACCAGTCCTGTGTCATGCCAACAGTAAAGCATCCTGAGACCATTCATGTGTGGGGTTGCTTCTCTGCCAAGCAGTGGGCTCACTGACAATTTCTTCCAATCATCCAAGAACAGTTTGGTGACAAACGATACCTTTTCCTGCATTACAGAGCATTATTAAGTGGCTCAGGGAACAAAACATCATGGCCAGGAAACTCCCCCAATAATCTCTTTGAGAACATGTGGACAATCCTCAAGCGGTGGACTCACAAGCAAAGATCCATAGATTCTGACAAACTCCAAGCATTGATCATTACGCAAGAATGGGCTGCCATCAGTCAGGATTTGGGCCAGAAGTTGACTGACTCATGCCAGCGGGAATTGAAAAAGTCTTGATTAAAAAAAGGACAACATTGCAAATATTGACACTTTGCATAAACTTAATGCAATTGTCAATAAAAGCCTTTAACACTTCTGAAATGCTTGCCCCGCATACTTTCTGGGGATTTCCTTCCAGAAAAATATTTCATTACTGTTCCACTTTTGTCTACAAAACACAACTTGTGCTACAAAAGCACATGACTACAGACGTGTAGCTCAGGGCTGTGCATCTGCTCTGTTTGCTTCCAGCAAAAACACAAGGCCATCAGACACGCTGAACAAGCAGCAGCAGACGCTCCGCATGCACATCGACATCCCCAGAGCTCAGCTCCTCATCGAGGAGAGAGACACCATGGAGACCGTGGGTGAGTCTTCTGCTCCTTAGTACCTCTATTACTGTAATAACTAACGCTGTAATCTTTAACGGTGTTGTAATTGTGCCTTCGCTTTCAGACGACAGGTCAACCGTGCTCCTCACGGAGAATGATTTCGGAGAAACTGCCAAGCAGAAAACAACCACAGCGACACACACGGTCCATTACCAGTCATTGACTCAGGCCACAGGGCCGCTGGTGGATGTTTCAGATGTTCGACCTGGAACAAGCAAAAGCAGCCTGTCGAGTAAGGAAAAAAAAAATGACATGTAAAAGTATCTGTCTACACTAGTGTGTATGTGGGACACACTGTGACTAATTATTTTTTTGTTACATCATCAGATCCCACAGCACGACGAGCAGCTAAACCAGGCCCTGCTGCCCGAAGTCGCTACGCTAGTCAATGGACGTTGAACCGACCTCACCCGCAGGTCTCCACACATACACTCAGCACGGATTGGAGGCTGGGAACGCCAAGAGTACCCGGCTCTGTTGACAAAGAGAGCGACAGCTACAGCGTCAGTCCGTCTCAGGACACAGGTTCTTCATGTTCGTCTTTTCCCTGCTCTTTCTTATTTAAAAAATTATCACCCATTTTACATTTCTTTTATGTGAAATGATGCGAAAATTATGATTTATTCAACATGAGCCCATATTAGAATTTTACCTCAGAAGGATGCACATTTCACACTGTTAGCATGCTAACATCGTCTCCAGTGCTATGAGACATTACAAAACTAGCTAAAGTTTATTTAATATGATTTTTTGTGAGCACTTAATCCTGTTCAGGGCTTTGATTAATCTGGTGTTTATCCAGAAACACTAGACACGAGTAAGGAATATACATGGGACAGCTTAAAGTTCAGTGTTAATAAAAATAAACAATACAAAGCCATTTTAAGTATAAAAAAAATATATTTAAAAAAAATTATATATAAAATCCTCCATATAACATTCTACATTTAAAGCTATTTTGCAAGCTAACCAATATGATTTAATATGATTCTCAAGCTAGCCCTAGCTTGCTATATACTGTAACATGTTTGCTACATTCAATGCTAATACTAGCTAGAAACCAAAAAATGACAAGTTAGCATGGTGTCTTTAAGTCACACTTTCAGTTTTAGTCCAATTACTGGCTTGCTATCTAAGATGAGCTAACCTGACAGGATTTTTAAGTCATACTCATCAATACTAGCACTAGCTTGCTAGCTCTATAACTACTGACAAAACAGAAATGCTGAACATGAGCTAAATTAAGTGATATTAAAAGCACAAGCTAATTAGTTATAGTAAATGAAAGAAAGCATTTGAAGGTATATTTTAAATGTGAACAATCATCAATACTAGCACTGTATAGCACAATATTTAGAAGACAAATGATCATTATACACGTTTATTACTGACAAATTAGCTTATGCTAAAGAATTTTTGTCATGTTTATAAATTTAAACAGCATCAGAGCTAATACTACGGTAACAGTGGCGGCTGGTGCAAAAAAATGGGGGGGGGGGGGAAACAAAATTAAAATTTAACTTTTAATACTTGCCTGTAAATAGCCTTTTATCAGGTGATTAAGCATCATTACTACTAGTATAAAATAAATGCATGACTCACATCGCATCCAGTCAGCAGCTNACTAGCACTAGCTTGCTAGCTCTATAACTACTGACAAAACAGAAATGCTGAACATGAGCTAAATTAAGTGATATTAAAAGCACAAGCTAATTAGTTATAGTAAATGAAAGAAAGCATTTGAAGGTATATTTTAAATGTGAACAATCATCAATACTAGCACTGTATAGCACAATATTTAGAAGACAAATGATCATTATACACGTTTATTACTGACAAATTAGCTTATGCTAAAGAATTTTTGTCATGTTTATAAATTTAAACAGCATCAGAGCTAATACTACGGTAACAGTGGCGGCTGGTGCAAAAGGGGGGGGGGGGGGCGCAAACAAAATTAAAATTTAACTTTTACTACTGGCCTGTAAATAGCCATTTATCAGGTGATTAAGCGTCATAACTACTAGTATAAAATAAATGCATGACTCACATCGCATCCAGTCAGCAGCTCCGCTTGCCGTAAGAAGTGCTGGAAGACTCGTTGAGAATGGTCCAATCACATGAGCCCAAATATTTAGAAAACAATATTGATTCGCTAAGAACAAAAGTGGGAGGGTTCGTGGCGCACAGCGCTGCGCCCGAAGGGTGATTTGAATAAATCCAATCAGAGCTCAGCCTCAAGTCACATGGTTTCAAAAATTTCCGTGCCTACATAGACACTCGTTTGTCCGGCGCCCCGCGTACACGAACACAAATGAACGTAATACAGTTTAGATTTTTTTTTACTTGCAAATAAATTATTTTAAGAAATACAGTATAAAAGTAGAATATTGTGACTAAATGACTTTATTTCATTCTTAAAATAAATAATTATGTTAAATAATTACACGTTATAGCATTCTTCTCTACCTAAATTTAAGGGGGCGGCGCCCCTACGCCCCGTATTAACCAGCCGCCACTGTACAGTAGCTATCCTGATTTAACGTTTTCCATGCTCGGTGCGAATACTAGTCAGTGATGTTTATACTGTATGTTACTGCTGAGGTTACATTTTTTTTTTTTTTTTTTTTTAATGTTCAGTGAAGTGTTCTAAACCGAGGAGATCTGAGAGAAATTTCGATTCCTATTGTTACAATTTCACAAATATCACTTCTAATTCTATTCAGCTAGATGTTGTACATAAGATAACCTGACAGGTTTTTGTGAATTTAAAATTCAGTTATAATTATCAATGGTGACAAGAGTTAATATTATATTTATATACACTGTATATAAGGATTTTAAGAACTCTCCCTTAATACAGTGGTACCTAGGCATAATGTAAATGCAAATAATCTGATTCAGCCCCGAAAACTATTACCAATATTATCAATTTCAAACACTATAATCATTTATCAAAAATCAAAATTTTTCCCATTTCTTCTTGCTAGCCAGTGTTCAGTTTAGTTCAGCTTGCAAATGCCTTTTCACGCGGCGTATGCAGGAGATACCACTGTATTAGTATTGTTCTGTGCAAACATTAGCAACTATGTTGCACCAACTCATATTCATAAATGTTCATGCTAAACAGGTATCTAAATCTATTTAAATTTACATGATATCTGACAGAATTTTCTAGTCCTGATCCTAAAATGCTAATGTTAGCGGGAGCTACCTGTAACTTAGGCATTTTGTTAAAAGTTAATAAATAAGTAAATAAATAAATAAATAAATAAATGGGCACAGGCTTTGCGCTAGCCACCTTGAAAGAGAGTCATTAGCGTGCCCTGTGGTGTGTTTCCAGACCGAGCCCGGAGCAGCATGGTGTCCACAGAGAGCGCTTCATCCACCTACGAGGAGTTGGCACGGGCATACGAACACGCCAAGATGGAGGAGCAGCTCCGGCACGCGAAGTTCACCATCACGGAGTGCTTCATCTCAGATACGTCCTCCGAGCAGATGACAGCAGGAACTAATGACTACACGGACAGCCTGACGTCCAGTACGCCGTCGGAGTCGGGCATATGCAGGTTTACAGCCTCGCCTCCCAAACCTCAGGACGCATGCAGGGTCATGAACATGGCCGTGCCCAAAGCCCACAGGCCAGGTGAGCTGAGCAGCGGAGAGATACTGTATAGTGTCAAGATTCTGGGGACATTTAAATAACGTAAAGGATGAAATGTGATCGGCAGGCAATTAGAGATCTTATCATAATGACAAAATGTAACTATTAATATTAAGATATTTCCTTTGAGGATATGTCTCTCAGCTTTTCTTTTTTTTTTAACTGAATGTTATGGCAACAAAAGTAAACACGTTATATAACCATGATGAACAGAAAAGCATTTCAGGACACACATGTCCAAACTTGAGCTACGACAGAAAAAGACCACATCAGGGTTCAGTCCAGACATTTGAAGACTGGGGAAATAACACGTTGGTTGTAAAGAGTGCTTATATGATTTATCGAGGACTTCCTGTCAGTTTGTCTGGATATTTTTTTTTGTTGTTTTGTTTTCTACACCATTCTGTGTAATCTCTAATGATCATTTTGTGAAACTCTCAGGGGATCAGTGGTTTCTGAAATACTCAAACCAGCCCATTTGAAACCAAGAACCATGCCACAGGGACATCCACATACAGTACAGACCAAAAGTTTGGACACACCTTCTCATTCAAAGAGGTTGAATTTGTATTATGGCAAGAAAAGAGCAGCTAAGTGAAGAAAAAAACGAGCGGCCATCATTACTTTAAGAAATGAAGGTCAGTCAGTCCGAAAAATTGGGAAAACGTTGAAAGTGCAGTCACAAAAAGCATCAAGCGCTACAAAGAAACTGTCTGACATGCGGACCGCCCCAGGAAAGGAAGACCAAGAGTCACCTCTGCTGCGGAGGAGAAGTTCATCCGAGTCACCAGCCTCAGAAATCGGCGGTTAACAGCAGCTCAGATCAGAGAGCAGGTCAATGCCACTTCTAGCAGCAGACACATCTCTAGAACAACTGTTAAGAGGAGACTGTGTGAATCAGGCCTTCATGCTAGAAGATCTGCTAGGAAACCACTGCTAAGGACAGGCAGAAGAGACGCGTTTGGGCTAAAGAACACAAGAAAGAAAACTCGCTGAATGAGAAGGGGTGTCCAAACTTTTGGTCTGTACTGTAGATCAGGTTTTTCAAATGTGGACATTAACTGACCTTTTGTATATCTACATGATTTCATGCACTGTGTGTTCCTGGTAGCATGATGGCTATTTGCATATATTTTGATAAAAAATTCTTTCTTGATTACTTAGTCAACATTTCTTTTTTGTGTGTGTGATCCTGCAGGGGGCGAGTTGGTGCACCTGCCACCATACTTGCGCATGGACTTCCTGCTGAACCGGGCCGCGTCAGGCCTGGAGCCACAGAAGAGCCGCTCACTGAAGCGCCCGAGCCTGGTGCCGGTGCCAGTGGAGGTTCCGGCAGCCCGGGAGGCGCAGCAGTGGCAGCCCAGCTCCGGTGCCTCCACGCTGCCACAGAGAGAAGCCGGCTCGGACTTGGCTCAGGCTGCCAAGCTCAGCACGTCGCAGGAGTCCCTCTTAGACTCTCGGGGACACTTAAAACAGAGCAGCAATCCCTACGCCAAGTCCTACACACTGGTATAACCCAGAGGACATGGACTGGACACACACATCCCCACACAAACACACATACACACAGCAAAAACTCATCACACAGTTGTACATAGAGGTCTTTCCTCACAGGAGGGCCACTGCCGATTCCTTACGTTCTTTTACGCTTTTTTAAACACGTGGATTCACTTTTTTCAAAAAACAAACAAAAAAAAAGAAACACTCCAGATGGGAGATTGCCAACTTGATTTATTATTATTATTATTATTATTATTATTATTATTATTTATGTTAGCATTTAGTGTGCACTATTATGACTGGGAGCCCATTTTTTCTACCAAACTTTGTGTTATTAAATTAATATCAAAACATGGAACGAATACTCGAGAGAAAGCGAGCGTGTGAGCGTGTGATCACCACTGTTCCAAAGTTGTCACTGTTTTCAGATTTTTAACATTTAAAAAGTTCAAATTTTCTTATGGGTGCATGGGGAGCGATCGGAAAAAAATGATGACAATGACGAAGATAAAGATAAACATGAAATAGAGAACAGCCGGAAGTTGATCCGGACTTTACGACTTTTTCTTTTGTTTGATTTTCACTATAAAATGATCAAATGTAAAGATTTAGTATTCTTATGACTATAAATTCATATATAAATAATATATATTAAATGAGAAAAAAAAATCACTTTTATTTGTGGGTATTACAGGGAAAAGTTTGGATTTTGATCGATTACTAAAAGTCCTTTTAGTCACGTTTGCACATATATCGTTTTAGGAAAGTTTGAGTCTCGGTTGCTGAATATTTGTGTCCCACTTTCTGATGGTGCAATATGGGTTATAAAGAATAACAGAAATGCTTTTGCTTTCTACTGTACTGTATCAAAACCTATATTGTGTACGAGTTTAAGGGGTGGACCAGCTATTTATTCAGGTGTAAATTACCACCGGGTGTTTACAAGGTAACTATTCACCACACGTCCAGGGGGCCATCGCGCCTCCTGCTGCACTAGCCAATGCCTGCTTATTTAACCCCCTCCCCCTCTTTCCCCACCCCTGTACAGTGCACTAGGTTGTGTCTGCAGGTCACGCACTCTCTTGTCTTCGCTAGATTTATTTTTTGCTGCATTGCAGTGAAGCTCCTCTACAGGGAAAAGAAATACTGAGACAATCCGAAGAGATTCCCCTTAAAGAACGAGAATGCGAGTCTATGGAAATCTATAAAAAGGTGTGGTTCTGTGCGACGCGGTGTGGCTCTGCATCAGACCCGCATCTCTGTCTCGCAGAGCGCCAGGAATGCCTGAGATGCTGGTATATTTGCTTATATGAATCTATTCCCCCAGACTTCCCCCTGTTTCCTGGTTTTGCTCATAATCCGGATGGTTATGTTTAACTGTTTTGTTTTGTTTTTGTTTTTGGACAGGGTGTTCACAGCTGTGTCACTCTAATAAAGATTTCCCATGCACTTCCAATCGATTAATAAAAGGCTGTTCCCCAACGAGATCTCTCTGTCTGATATGGATAATGAGTTTTGCAAATGATGGAAGATGGAAAAAACAACTTTTCTGTCACTCACACACACACACACACACACACACACACATGAGGAATGTGATGATAAAGCAAAAGTTTTGGTTTAGTTGTCAGTAATTTGTGTGCATTAACTTATCTAATGTTACGTAGCCTGTAGTTATACCATAGGGAGGTGTGATAATGAGTTTAAAAAAACGTCAAAGGTGAAAAAAAAAACACACAATTCTAAACACATTGTATTCATGCTAATTTTAAAACAACAGGGCCCTTCAATGCGGCAGTGCTTTTGCCTTCCCAGTGTCCATGGCAGTGCATTATGCATAATGACAGAATGTCGGACTCGGATCATTTGATTTCATGAATAGGTCTTCTAAAGCATTTTATCCCAATTATGCAGCATGAGCAGTTTTTTTTTTTTTTTTTAATAATGACATAATTTGATGCAGAGGACACTAAAGGTCCAGTAACCCCTTGCTTATTATACGAAGGGTGTTCAAGTCAACTCGGGACTTTTGTTTGTGCAGAATAACAACACACAGTTATGAGAGTAAAACCTCCCTTTATTCCTCTATATAATCTTCTCCTACATTAATGAACTTATCCCAGTGTTTCACTGGTGCTAGTTAAACATTTGCTCTATTTAAATATTTTACTGCAGATGAGAGTCTCATCACCGTACTGTGTTTAAAGTCTTCTGTAAATGTCAATTGCTTTTACGCCTTTGTTCATGAGAAATATCCTCACAAGTCCCGGTTTGACTTGAACGCCGCTAGCATAAATTGAAATCGATCTATATAGGTTCACATTAATGAGTTTTCTTATACAAAAAAAAAACAGCAAAGATAGGGCGATGACTCGATTTTCAAAATTAATTGCATCCTGTGTACTGTATGTATGAAAATGAGGTCTAAAAATGGCTGCTCTGAGCCACAGAAATCATTGTAATGAAGACCTGGATGTGTCCTTAGGAAGATATTTACAAAAGAAAGTGAGACATTAAGAGATTTCATGCTTAATTGCACTCTACATTGACCTTTTTGAATCATAAATGATTTTTGTTTGCCATTTTCACATGTAGCCCTTTTGATACAGATAAACAAAATACACAATTAGCTAAAAAAAAAAAAGGGCATTTCTGTACTTTGTGATTTCTGCTGTTTTTGTTTCTTTCTTTTTTTTTTTTTTTTTTTTTTGATACATGCAACTTTGATCGTGAGTTCACGAAGATGCCAACAGAGCTCACACCGACTGATATCTGATATTACAATTACAAATCTCTGGTATGTTTCAGAGAAAGAAAAAAAAAACAACTCTCACTCATATTGGT
>QMIH01000664.1:105540-135811 GCA_003987875.1 Clarias batrachus | reverse complement strand
ATTTCTGCTGTTTTTTTTTTTTTTTTTTTTTTTTTTTTTTTTTTTTTTTTTTTTTTACATATCCTCTGGTTCTGTTCCTTTTCACCCAAATTTAACAATTGAAACTAGTATCTGATATTACAATTACAAATCTCTGGTATGTTTCAGAGAAAGAAAAAAAAAACAACTCTCACTCATATTGGTGTTTGCTTCACCTCACTATTATTTTTCAAAACTTTCATTTAATATCATCCGGGACATCTTGGTCTGCAAGCACACATCGTGCCCGGATCATTCTGTGCACTCTTTTATTCTCCTAAATTGAATCTTCCCATCACAAATGTGCTGAATCTGCAGATCTATCAGACTGGCGCGGGTCTGCTGAAGCAGATGCTCTCAAACCAAAAGCAGTACAAATTAAAGGTCATCTGTGTTGTGATTTAGTGCAAAAGTGCAGCTCGTGTCCCTGGAGGATGGAGCCTTCTTCTTCCCTCGCGGTGCCGAATCCCAGACACCACGCAGCGAGTCCACTAAGAGCAGAGGCCTAAATTGGCCTACTGATTCAGAATCTTTCATCAGCCGAGCCCTTTAGCCGTCGCCTTTCGCCATCAGACTCGGTTTCGCGCTCCTAAATCACTCCCGTCAGCATAATGAGGAAATGTATAACTCCGTGTGACAAGTGCATCTCCATCGTCCTCCTCGGAAGAGCACGGCAAATTAAGCAAGTCAGCGGAGATTTACACACTGTCACTCCTCTCTGCTATTAAATGCCGCTCTAAATAATGGCTGACGTGCCACACCGGGGACTTCGGATGTTCCGAGAAGTGCCACGCTGTCAGGAGTGACACACTGATTGCATTAGGAAAATTTATGCCTGCTTTATTCCTTTTAATCATGCACTGTTAAACCATCGCACTGACGGGTCATGCGGGTTTTTCCAAATAGAGTGAAATTTCGGAATATTTGGTCAAACAAAATACATTTGTGAAAGGTCCAGCTACAGAAATATTGTTTGGTTAATACAATTTTGATCAAATAATTTCATTAAAAATGTCCAATTTACTTTCATTTTGAAAAATCACATTTCAGAAAACAAACAAATAAACAAAAAAAAATGACTATTTCTGGGGGTACGAGCAGGGGCGGATCTAGAAAATTATACATGGGGTGGCAAGGGGGTGGCATTAATATTATGAGGGGTGGCAACACTGAAGCAAGCATCCTTGCATGGTTTTTGTGGAATCAAGGAACGCTATTCTTATTCGGTGTATACACTAGGGTGCACATTGTCCTATAAAAATGAAATAAAGGCTGATGATGCCTTGAACCTGATATCTGGATTGGAACATCAGATAAACTAAAAAATGCTTTTATTTTTAGAACACTAGGACACTAGTGCTGGGGTGGCAAATGGGGTAGATCCGCCCCTGGGTACGAGGCATAACTAACAGTAATAGCAGGTGTGTAGTCGGGAGCTGTTAGCTGGCAGTGCCACTCAGAAAACTCAACTGGGTGATGAATTTAAAGGAGTTAAAAAGAAAAATAACAGTACATTTTGTTTATATTTTGTCAGTACTTTAAAAAATGGGACAACAACAACTCCTCGAAGACTTTCATTACTTTTGGTATTCTTTTTTTTCCCCCCAAATTGTTCACTTAAGCCGTCTCTGCATTCAGACCCGTTCTGTCAGTCAGTCTCTAGGGCCTCCTCTCTCACATGTAGACGCACCCAGGAAAACACATCCTCTGGAAACAGGAACTCCTACATGATGACAGATTTCTGCAACCTATAATCCAAAACATTTATCATATTTTATTATTTACATGCAGTACAGTTTTGTAGATTCTTACATTATTAAGCTTAGTTCATTTAAACCTGTCAACTAAAATATTCACTTTTTAATAATAAAAAAAAAAGTGATTTAATAAAGGTTTGCATGCACATTGTCCAAAAAAGCTTTGCGTGAGCTATGAAGCACATGATTTATTTTCAAAGTTTCAAAATACAGATAAAATTAAAGGCAAATTTATTTAAACATACAAAAGTGTAACAATGCTATACATACTTTCTTGAGGTACTAATACTGGGATGTGTAAGTTACAGAATGTAGTCTTTCAGCCAATTAAGGATTATCTTTTAGTCAAATATTATGTTCGATGCTCTGACGCATCCATTTCACCTGTAGATGTTTTCATCATTCTTTCTCTTCAGAGAAAAAGATTTAATCTACTGTAAAGTTGGCATGTCTGTATATTGAAGATATTTGCAAATAATAATTTGTAGTGTGTAAGATCAATAATAGAGTACATCAAGATGGATTTTGGAATTTTTGTCTGTCTGTTTGTCTGTGCATGCATCACGTGAAAACTGTTGTACTTGGCCGAGCTTGAGCTTTGTGTCATCGGCCCACAGGAAGAGAAGATATGCTACTTTAAAATGGAAATGAAAAACACCCTTATGTCATAAAAAAAATCGTACCTTGAAAAAAATCATTAGGTCATCTCTAAATTCAACAGATAGCGTGGAACATTTTAAAACATGCTCATGAGTGTGCAATAAAATGTTATGTGAACAAAGTCGCAGACAAACTATTAGGTACATCTAGTCGAAAATATTTTCAGTGGCATACTGTACATGACAAACATATGGAACTGATGTCATAACTGATGTGTGACATTTACTCCGTTACATTAACTTGAGTAACTTTTTGAAAGAATTTACTTCTATGAGTAGTTTTACTGCACCATACTTTTTACTTTTACTTGAGTAGATTTGTGAAGAAGAAACGCTACTCTTACTCCGCTACATTCGGCTCCACTTGACCCGTTACTTCTCTAACCTTTTACTTTACAAATGCAGCTGGTAGATCTACCACATGACTGTGTTTCACCAATCAGACATAGCAACAACAATCACATGACTCCGTTTGTCCAATCAGCCGCAATAACAATAAGCACATGTAGTCACATGGCCACACACAAACTGGCAGCATAGCGGGAAAACTTCAGCCGTGGTAGACAGCGAATGAAAGCATATAAGCTTAGTAGAGGCGTCTGTATCCAGTGTATAACAGAAGAGGATGAACACCGTTATACACCGTTATAATGACCTCATATACAAAGCATGTTTCACTTACACACAGTGCAAAAGGACAGCTTCACACAGCGGTGTCGTCTCTGTCCGCCAAAACAGACAGACATTTCAGGCTATAAAAACTCGACTTCTTACCTGAGGAAACATGTCGCAGTAAGTTGGGCTGTTTCATTGGACTTTGCAATGTTAGCATATAAAACTATTATAATTATATATAATATACTGTATATATAATTATTATAATTTCTATAAAAAAAAACAAAACAATTGAAACAGTTACTCAGTACTTGAGTAACTTCTCACCGAATACTTTTTTACTCTTACTTGAGTAATATTTTGGATGATACTTTTTACTTCTACTTGAGTAATATTATTGTTATATATTATTATTATTATTATTATTATTATTATTATTATTATTGTTGTTGTTATATAATATTATATTACTTGAGTAATATTATTGTTGAAGTGCAGCTACTGTGCTCTTACTTGAGTACATTTTTTTGGCTACTCTACCCACCTCTGGTCATGGGTGGACAAGGTCCACTGATACTGATGCACATGCGGAGCAAGGGTTGGCCCATGTAGTCCAATCCAAAAGAAGCACCGTATTGTAGATCAAATTAAGGAAAAGGTAAATGCTGGTTCCAGTATAAAGATGCCAGAACATACAGTGCATCACTGCTCTGGTAGCAAAAGGGAGACCTACTGAATACTAGGCAGGTGGTCATAATGTTATGGCTGATCAGTGATTATGAAAAATTAAAGAAATAAACCCCAAAAAAGAAGCAACTGAAACACAATCACTCTTCGCCTACTCAGCACCTGAGCATTTTAGCACTGCATTTCAGGTAAGAGGATGTGACCTAAAGTTTTAAACCTGGATATGTTCGAAATTATTGAGATGATCATAAACATTGTCCGAAATAAGCACATGTTAATCTTGATATATATACTGTAGGTATTTTTAAAAATTTTGATTTGATTTGTCAGGTCATTTCTTCAGACGTTAAATGTCCACTAGAGGCCCCTAGTGGTCAACAGAATATCGGCCTGTATCCAGTACATACAATATCAAGTTATGCAATTCTTAATATTCTTAATAAACTGTATTCCATATAAACCTAGACACACATACCACACTTACGCAGCTACATCACATCAATGAGTATACCTTTTCCTTTGTTAAACATTAACATATTCCTAGTCCAGTATTATTATTATCGAAATGATCTTACAGCAGAGCGTCTGCTGTAGAAGCCCCTATGAATAAGGTGTTACTATGGAAACGATAGCACATTAGAACAGGATTAATTGGATGTGTTCTTGTGAGCCAAGTATTTAACGTGAGATTCGCCAGATTTTTGGAAGCTCCTCCTCTGCTTTATCCTGATGAATCATTAATATCGATCCTAACTTGCTCAGATTTTTTTTTTATCATGCATATACTGTAGGTGGTATTTTTTATTTTTTTATTTATTTATTTTTTTTAAATTATTATTATTTTTTACTGTGCATAACGATGATCAGGCCTGGAGCTGACTTGATTACTAGGTTGAGGGATATACAGTAAACTATGTGCAGTCTAATGAGAGCTTATTAGTCTCAATCAGTCTCACTTGTCCCTGGATCTATTTAAGGGACGCTTACCACTCAATTCCTGTTTAGTCTTAGGCTTACTATGTGAGGTTAAGACTAAGCTGGTTTTGGTCATTTTGAAAACTAGAGACATTACATAGCATGTCCTCTGTCCTAATCCTTGCAGTCTAGGCACTCAAAAGTTTTCCTTCACCCTCTCTGATGAGTGGACATTCTCAGGTTTTATTTTTCACCCAGCTTATTGTCTCCAGTTTCATTATGTTCTCTGGCCCTGCACTTAAGTGCTGCAGTAGATTAGTTCTGAGGTTCTGAGTGCTAAAAGTCCTGCTTTTAATTCTTGCTTTATTCAACAGGAAGCCAACAATAAGATATTAACTGTATGAATGATTAAAAAATAACTAAAGCAGTTAGAAGGCGTCTCTGCACTCAGGCCCATTCTCCTGTCTCTAAGGCCTCCTCTGTCACACGTACACCCACCTAGGAAAAGAGATTCTCTCACCAACAGCAACTCTCTGACCATTTTTTTTTTTGCAACCTGTCATCCAATAGATTTATCATTTACACACAGTACAGTCTTGTTGATTCTCACATAACTAAGTCCAGAAATAAACCTTTTTTTTGCTTTTTTCCCCTTATTTCAATCAGTTAGCTATAATATTAATATTATATAACATTTCCTTCATTAAAAAAAAAAAAACTTACTAAAGGTTTGTTCAAAAGAGCAAAATAGCTTGTGGAAAAAAAACATGTGATTTTATTTTCAGTGAGCAGTTTCTTTCAAAATTGTTGTTTTTTGAACGTTTCTTTCGAATGTTATGAGTATACAGTACTTATGGAGACTCTGAATAGCTTTTATGAAAAGTTTGAACAGCTTGAACATGTAATAATCAAAATCACATTATGGAAATTATTTCAACGCAAAAGCAGTTATTTCAGTTAATATACGCCTAGTTGGTATTTGCTCAATAATTTAAGAATTTGTTTATTCTTAAAACACTTTTGAGGTGATAAATATTGGCAAACATCCCCCTAATGATCCGTTTAGTGTTAGCCTAGCTAAATTTGTTTAAATACAGAATTGTACAATCAATAGTTACATATCATTAATGTCTTAAGCCGCAATCGCACCATTGCATTATGTGTTATAATAATTGCAAGGCATTTGGGAGGGATTGCAAGGGATTGGGCAGCCTTAGGTTGTACAAAATGTTACCCCCCCCCCCCCCGTCCCTTTTTTTATTTTTTATAAAAACTTCATGAGAAAATGTCTAAAAAAAAAAATTTGAAGCCCTAAATATTCCCTAAATAGCATCTTTATAAAGTGCAAACTCTACAAATACATTTTTATAATACATCTCTATTAACAGTTTTTAATAAGTAAATTAGTTAAGTACTTTTCTCTGAGTTCCAACTACAAACTGTTCATATAAAATGTTGTAAGCAGGATATAAATCACAAACGGTGATTTGGGAACATCACAAGAAACATAAGTATGGAGGAAATGTATGGTGCCCCCAGTGGACCAGATGTGTTATTGCACTCCAAAACTAGCTATGTGTTTATTGCTTCAGATGTGTTGAAGAAATGACTTCAGGAATACCTTTTATGTAATCTTTGAAACTAAAAATCCAGTGCAGCTCCTTTTGAAACGAGTGATTCATGCTTCCCATTTGCTCCCAATGATATAAAATAAATTTCTTCGCCCTTGTAGAGCTGACTCACTGACCCTCGAAATAAAAGTTCCATCTCAGATCTTTGAGTCTATGTTTCATCCACTAGAACTTCATAAATTGTCATATTAAACAGTATAATGTTACTAATACAAAATAGATGTAACACAAGCCGGGGTTAGGACTTGATTTAGGATTCGACTGTCCTTAACAAATGATGTGACAATTTCCATGGTGGTCACTTGATCACATGATCCCATTAGCGTGGATGTCTATCATCGAATTTCCCACTGCAATGAGAAAACCATCTCAGTTACTTTAAATACGATATGGCTTTAAATACGATTAGGTAAAACCTGTTGTATCGATACTGGGTCAGAGGTTCGCTCGGCTCAAAAGAAACAAATCTACTGGAGGATGTGGTGTATGTCACCAACACCAAGGGAAAGCAGAAAAGACAGCAGAAATGCACAACATGGCAACTGTCTGTTCCATTCTTTAATTTTTATTCGCTCATATTAATGGCGTAGTTCTTTTCAAAGTGTATTTTTGGACATTATAATGTAGCACATGGAATATTTAGTAGCTAAAACAATGTATTTTTTCCTTGTAGGGAAATAATGAAGGTTAAAGCACAAAACACAGTAATGAAGCCCGAAGATAAGATCTAAACACAATAACAAATGAAGGTGATGCAATTACACAAAAGAAAGGGGTTGGTCCGCTTGCTCATAATCTGGAGTTGCTTTTTTTAGTTCGTCCCTAAATAAGACTGTAGTCATAATAAAACCAGCTTTATAGTCATGCCAAACACCTAGGGGATATTTCTGCAGCTCATTTCTTCATCGTTTCACGTGATGAACAGGATATAAACACAAACTGTCTGAGCACACGTACAGGGTGAAATACTGTATATGCTTTTAAAAAGGTTGCAATGACAAGCATGACTGACACTGAGAGCAACTTCTGAAACCGAAAGAAGAGAAGAAATTCAGTTACAAAAAAAAAAAAAAAAACAAGCAATAAACTGGAGAAGAAAAGGCGAGCATGAACAGACAGGGGAATTGAATCTGAAGCATCAGGATTATTGTTCCAGATGGGCGCCAGTGACTGACAAAAAGATGATTCACTTCCAAGTCCCTTTTCCCTTCACCACTACCACCATAATCCCCACCCTAGAGTCCATGACGGTGCGCTTATTAAACATGCAAACAGCTTCAGGCCGAGTTCGGCTGGCTCAGCCTATGGCTTCGTATCCTGCTTCTTCTTCTGGTACTTTCTGAAGTGCGACTGGATGGCGACGGCGGCCTTCTCCGTCTCTGGGGCGTCCAAGTCGATGTCGAAGTCATCAGGAGGGACGTCCTTCTTGGATGCATCTGTGGACGGTTGTGTTATTGTTTTAAGTCATACAGAAATGTATCATCATTTTATCTAACAAGCAACGAGCAGTCTGCTAACAATCATGACAATTCATGAATTTCTGCTTCATCGCAATACCTCACTGTTGACTATTTTCTTTTTTTACGGCATGACATTGTGTTGGATACCTTACACAACAAGTCCATTTGACATAGTATTAGAGCATCTAAAGTGTTTGTATTGCAAATATTTGTTTAATCCGTTTGGGTGTTAGTGATGATCGCTCGAGGTCATTTAGCCTCTGAGCGGAACGTTTTTTAAGAACTCCCATCCAATAACCTGAGTCATCTGAGCGTTTCAGGTAGAATTACGCCGGAGCCAGGCTACCAGGCCCTTATCAGCAAACACAGCGCGAACATAAGAGCCACTCAAGCTCCACAGCAAGCCTCACGGGAGCGGTCTGATCCGATCAGCCTGACTCCTACCACGGTGTACTGCGCTAAAATAAGATGCTCCTGGATCTCGCCATCGATCACACCACATATTAGCCAGTAAAAGAGATTCACGAGGACTGGGTGTCCTAGCGGTTTGCCTTCAAGATCCATCATTGAGACTCCTAAATAAACGAGCTGCTGAGTAAAGTATTAAGGTTCATACCGTCAGCCCCTGAGGGTTTGCTGAGTCCGGTCGGTGCTCCGGATCCTGGCCTCTGTAATCCAAAAGAGAAATAGATGAACTGGTGAATGTGTACATGGTGTACAGTCTTGAACGTGCAGAAATTTTTTAGCAGTCCGAATAAACTTTTTGGTTAACCGATTCGAGTTAAATCCTAAGATGCCATGTCTAGAAGTGAATTAAAAATGTTTATTGAGTAATAAAAGGCTGGTCTGGATCTCTCTAATTAGACATATGTACTGTAGCACAACAACAACACACATGGTGATTCTACCCCTGTCGACTACATTGGCTTCTGCAGCCTTCATGAAGCCATTTAAATGGTAATTTGCAGGTTGTTAAGTTCGAAGTGCAACAGGGGGAAACTATATACACGCCTCAACAGAAGCACAGTTTTTATTCTGTCAGAACAAAGAACTTATAAAAAGCTACTTGCAAATTACAAGGTATGTTCATGTCAAACCGAGACTTGTCTGGGAAATGAAGGCGTAAAAAAAAAAAAAAAAAACTGACAAGTTCAAGCACAGTACGGTGATGAGACTCTTAACCACATGGAAAAAAAAATCTGAATGGTATAAATGTTTGGGAAGGCCATACGTTCGGGAATAAAGAGGTGGCTTGGAGCTCACTGCAGTCGTTCCCTTGAACGTTCATGGGAACGATTTCGTGTTTGCCATTTCCACATGTTTGGGCCAGTAAAGGAGTTCCTGGGAGGCCATGGTTTCAGACATGAAGCAGACAGTCTGATCTTGGCTCAAGCGTAGTGAGAAAACCTTCTACTTTGGTGGTATCCAAGCATTAGTGAAACACTGGGATAAGTACATTAGTGTAGCAGGGGATTATATAAAGACATAAAGTGAGTTCATAAGTGTGTTCTGTTATTCTGCACAATCAAAAGTCCTGCTTTGACTTCAACGTCCCTTGTATAGGTTGCAACTTCGCTTTAAATACTGGATTATTCTTGTACGTACATTCACACTAACAATTTAAGCAGCATTTTAAATAGAGTTTTTTATTCTTTTTATGATGTAATATCCAGACAATGATTCTTTGGTTCATGTGATCTGACATTTTATCAGTTCTCTATACAATACTTTTCAATCCTGCATGTACTGTTTGTTGCTCAAATATGGTTTCATTTCACCCTGTAATATACAGTAGGATCTGTTAGCTATTTTTTATGCCCCTAAAACAGAACTTTTTTGTGTCGCCTATTGAACTCTACTTATGCAACGGTGTGTTTTATCCACTAAGCAATGAAAACATCATGGGCAGCGCTGTCACAGCAATTCAGCTTGTCGTGCCCTGAATAATTAATCCGACACTTTCAATGAATTTTAAACACTTCTGTGCTGCTTTGATGCTCTGCAGCTGGGGAAGTGGAAAAGAAGGTAAAGAAGGAATCTCTCTCTCTCCCTCTCACTTGCGCTCGCTCTCTCTCTTTCTCCTTCTACGTCTTAAAAAAGAACACTGCATGGAAGTACAAGTCAATTAACAATTAGCTTAGGCAATATAACTTTAATATAAATCAATAATCTTAACTAAGTATGGCCTCTAGCCAATATTTTTTTTCTGTTGCACAACTGTCTGATGGATTGACATGAATGCTTACATTTAGGAATTAATAAAAAAAATATCCTGCCAATTAATACAGAATAAAAAGAACTTTTGTAGGCCTCCCCAAATTGCTACAAATCATTCAGCTAGCATAAAACTTGCTAAGTAAGTTGGCACAGATGTTTTTGAAGATGAAGGACTAAATGTTAGTAAGTTGCACACAACAAAGATAACACGATTAAAAAAAATCGTCTTGTTTCTCTTTGCATTCATTGTCAGTTTTCCAATCATTAATGCTTCCTTGCTAACATTATGTACTCACCTAGCTTCTCTTCAGCAGCTAACATTATGCACTCTCCTAGCTTACCTTAAGCAGCTAACATGCTAGAGTAACTAGTTAGCCTGAGATTGATTCCTAAGCCAACAGGATAGTAAGCTACACTATATGGACAAAAGTATTTGGCTAAACCTGCAATGACGGTGTACCTAAAGACATATACGTCAATATGGAGTTGGTCCCACCCTTTTCCAGCTATAACAGCTTTCGCTCTACTTGGAAGGCTGTCCATAAGATTTTGGAGTGTTTCTGTGGACACTTGTGCCCATTCATTCTGTAGAACATTTATAAGGTCAGGCACTGATGTTGGATGAGAAAACCTGGCCCACAATCTCTGTTCCGGTTCATCCCAAAGGTGCTCGATGGGGTTGAGGTCAGGGCTCTGTGTTCGGGCTGGTCAAGTTATTCCACACCGAACTTGCTTTGTGCACTGGGGTCAGACATGTTAGAATAGAAAAGGGCCTTCCCCAAATTGTAGCCACAAACTTGGAAGCATAGCATTGTCCAATATGTTTTGGTATGCTGAGGGATTAAGATTGCCCTTCACTGGGGATAAAGGGCCTGATTAAAACACCTGAATTCAGTAATTAACAGGTTTGGACAAATATTTTTGTAAATATAGTGTATGTTGTTCAGCTGCAATAAAGAAAATGGCGGCTGCTAGCTCAAGAGCAAAGCTCAGGTAAATCAATAAACTAGCATGCTAAATGTTATGGTATGTGATAAAAATGACTACTTTTTACTACTAAAAGTTCATTAAAAAATTATTTTACTTTTTTGGTGAGCACAAAAAACAGGACTAACTAAACTTAGCAACTTTTATTTTACTAAAAGTAATCTCAAAATTTAAGCTAATTGTTAACTGGAACTACAGTAGCTAGCATGATGTGAACATTGTATGCACACCACAAAAACCTAATCATTTTCCTATCCAAAAACACCTATTATGACTGCAACAAAAGAGTAACAAATAAAAAAAATGTTTTACTAGATCGTACTGTATATGATAATGGATTAGCTGACTAGCTGTTTATATCGTTTAGCATGTGGAATCTGTTTAAACTGCACACATCACTGTCTCTCTGACGTCATGCACTGAAGCTGATTAACCCAAGTTCAAAGGAAACTGCCTTACCTTCTTTTTTCAGGCTGCATTAAAGCCATGAAATGAACAAACACACACACACACACACACACACACACACACACACACACGCTGACTCACAAACCTGCCTTGAGTCTGAATGCAGACATGCGCACTGTGACAAAAAGAAAATGAAACAAGTTCCAGTGTAATCCTGGGACTAGACTATTTTGTGCTGGTGTGTTTAGTCAAACTGATTAATTTACCCTCATTTTACGCACAGTATTTAATACAGGCGCTACTGATTGATATACACTAGTTGCATCCCTAAACAGGTCCAAACAGGATACATTTAAGGTCTTGTTCTGTGATTTAATGGGCTAGCAAATGAGCGTGAACTTGGGGATGAGCCTGACAATAAGCGATATAGTGTTCGATTTTTGGCTGGTGGCTAGAAAGTCTGGGCAAATAAACTGCCTGAGCGGGCTACGAGTCTCAGTCAGTACATAATGTACATACAGTAATAATATACAGTAAACCTCAGGTAGTGGATTGAAGGTGAATCTGAAACTGAAACCTTTTTAGGAGTCTTTAGGTTATTTTTAAGACAACTTTTATTATGCAGACTTTAGGAAATTAGTCTTGAAGACGTCTGGTGTTGGAATATTTTTAATGGGTCTTGGAAATGTCCCGAAAAGGTCTGTAGTTGTGAAGACATCCTGTCTGCCCACTGGGTAATAAACTACGGGGCTCTAGTTAGCTAGTCCTTCACAGTAATGGGATGAACAAATATTATCTCTTCTTACACAGTTGACGCTCTGTTGATGGACATAAGATGAGCTTCCATGCTCTCACTTTAAGATGAGTTTTTAAGAACCGGTTTGGGCTAAAAGAGTGTAATATGATGCTTGCACATTTACCCTCCTATTTAGTTGTCATTAACAGTGCACTGAGTTAAAAGCACTGAAGCTGAAAATGATGTCCCGTTATTTTACTGATTCTTTAACATGGGTCTCAGGGCTCCCCCAAAGTATGTGTGTATATCTGTGTTTTTGTGCATGTTAATGATCCAGCTAAAATGCCCATCAGATAATGCTTTTTTTAATAACTCAAACTAGCTTTTTACTCCTTCTCCAAATGTGCTGTTTCAGTGTTTTGTGTAAACACTGAAAGCCATTTTTGAGCCACGCCCACAGAACAACAATCTGGAAACACTGAAGCCATTGTTGAGCCACGCCCACAGAACAACAATCTGGGGGAGGGGATCCTCTTATATGAGGTCACATTAGGGAAAATCTAATTAACTTATTTAATCCCTGGCTGATACAAAAATAGGAAAAGGACAAAAAGCAACCAATTTTTTTTTCTAAAAAGTGAATTTTGCTAACTATATCCCCTGTAATTCTCCGTTATTTATTTTGTATTTTGTCACAAAGAGCCAACTTCTAAAACCTAAAAAATTCACATTATAACAACAACAAAATTTTTTAAATTATAAATATTTGTTTATATTCACTGCTACACATTCAAGACCGAGGTTAGACATAGTATATGTAACAGGATTTCTCATTTATTTTATTCACTTTAAACTCACTTAAAAGTCTTTATAAATGCTATACAAAACACTTTTTATCTATACAACGTTAAAAAAGCAATTTAGTGGCTTTGGAGTAAAACCTAAGCCTCGTGAAGACAAATGATGAAATGAAACCTCTGGTTTTGGTAAGAAATACATGTGGAAGCATGTGGTCTCTTATATAAGATAAACTCTGTCCTGGTATAAAAGAGATGTTTATTTATAAAAAAAAATCAGTCTTGTTTAATCCAAAAGGAGGTTCATGAAGCAGGCAGTATGAGACCTGAGATCCTAATCTAATCACAACATCTCCAGATACTGGTACTACAGAAAAACGAGGAAAAACACACCCTGATAGAGGACACAAGGTTGCACCGGCACGTCTCAACCCCTCGCTGCTCTTTTTCCTGTGACGCCGCACTGTACGGCTCTGGATGCATAATGAACCTTGTCATAAAGTGCGTGAGAGGATTAGAGGGAAATGTGCTCGCTGAGATTTCCCCACATCACTCTTCTTTCTTTTGAGCCTTGAACGGCCACGCCTTCAATCCTATCTTTGTCTTCCAGCTTCCAGATTAAAAAAAGAAAAAAAAGTGCTGCATTTGCATGAGAATGTGGGAAAGCGTAAAGCTGTGAGCGGTCACGGCCACTTTGGTGCTCTCGTTCCCCAGAGCTACAGTCTCAGAACTCGACGCGAATCAGTGGGTTATCACGCCGCATTAGGAAACCATTATCATCCGAGGGAAAACGAGTCACTGTTATGAATTCTGTAATATGGCGCTAGGGATCAGGGATCAAGGACGACTTTCCCCATGCGTATTAGGATCGTTTGGGATTTTCTCCTCACAACAGGGAAAGGATATTCTTATTGCTTATTCTTGAAGCGGAAGGCTTTAAAAAAAACACACACACACATCGAGTGCAGGAGGGAAGAGGAGACGGACAAGCACACCATCTGTGCACTGTAGGGAATACCAGGGAAAAGAAAACCTGAGCATATTCATGAATATTAATTAGGACGACTGTAAAATGTGAAGGGGTTGCAGTCAGGATACAATGCTGTATTTTAATGCAAAAATCAAAAAATTTTTATCTCTTGCAAAAAAAAAAAACTCCACTTTTTTTTTTTTTGCCACAACATAGATCTTTCTATTAATGAAAATGAAAAACAAAAGGACTAATTGACTAAAAACCAGTGTTAAAAAGATCTTGGTGTCTTTCATGGTCACTGCAACACTAGGGTCCGCAAACTGTTTCCCAGTCTGAGGTTTCCGCTGTTAAAATTTCTCAAATTAGCACATTTTTAGTTAAAGCTTTGAGCAAGTACTCAGTTTAAAACAGAATGTAGAGGCAAAGTGAATAATATCTTAATCCTCAAACATGATTGGCCAGAAAATGTTTCATTTTGTTGCTTATTGGTCGCTCAACAGAAACCAGATTTCTTTATTTAACGGCGAGAATCATAGCATCTTATACAGCGCTCCAGGGAAACTTTTATTTAAGTAGACATTTATTTAAAAAACTTCTGAAAGGAGTCTCCAGTCCCAATGATTTCCAGCTAACGGTAAAGTTTACACCATGTAAAATAATTAACACTGACTCCATTTCATTATTCAACCTGTGACCTTGATTAGTTTCCTTTAACTTCCTTTAAACCTTCCTGTGTCTTATAAGTGACAAATCTCACTGATATTTTGATTGTGATCACGAATGAACTTTTTTCGATTGTGCGTCTATGTCTCCTGGATATACACAAACACACCCACATTCCTGTGGTGTGGTTTGCTGCAGTTCCACAGCAATCCCCCTCATACACACACATTGCTTTCTATTACACTAAGGGAAAACTCCCAGCTCTCTGCAGAGGAGGGGGATCTCTTCACTGCAGAAGACACTTGCCATGTAATCCTGCTTATCTAAGCAACCACTGAGAACAGGCAGTGACTACTGCAAGCGCGCGCGCACACACACACACACACGCACAGTGGCTTTTGGACAACGTAGGTATTCAAGAGGACTGTAACCTTAATGATCCTTGACATAAGCGTGATTATGCAGCACTCGATGCAACACCAGCAGCTGCACCATTAATGTAATAGAAAGGGATAAAAAGCTGACTGCAGCAGCACATTAAGAAGAACTGTGCAGGAGCGTATTTGTGTGTGAGTGTGTGGCACGCATCCCACCGGACGAATAAGGCACGAAACGGAATGAGCCGTGTGCCCACGCCACGGCACGATCCGGGCCAAGAACGTGCACAGGAAACACCCAGAGGAAACACAGGGGACGGATCAGAGCTCTGCACCATGAGATATCATGTGCATGTGGACAAAAAAGCAAGAAAAGAAAGACAGAAAATTCTTCATGCACTCCTATATTAGATGAATAATTCAAACAGATCATGAACCACAGCAGACTTCTCTTCTCCATTTATTAATATCCATCTTAGTGTGGAAAAATACTGAGCTGAATTGATATACGAAGGCAATGAGCTAAGTTTTTCTTGAGATCTATTTCTGTAGTCACTGGCAGCATGCTAACTCTCTTCAGGAAAATGTCCTTAAAAAGTCGTTTGAAGTTGCCGGAAGACATAATGAGCGAATTTGCATATTCATAAATCATTGTGGTCATTTGCATTTCACAACGTGTTGCATGAAAAATGAAGAGTTTCTGAAGATGAAACAGAATAGAATTTCATCAGTATAGTGATGGATAGATACATTTTAAAAAAGGTCACCAAAACTGATAACATACTGTGGCACATGTAGTATTTGTTGAACATAATTTCTATCATGACAGAAATAGGCAGCGGTGAAATAACTTGCAATCGATACTGTAAGAATTTCAAAACAGAAAGTTTAAAACAGTAAGTGGCACAAAAGGGGACAAAACAATCGATAGTGACTTTTCACAATTTTTCAGGAAACAACCACTTTTCATTGGGAACAATGGTGACCAGCCATTTTTTATTGGGAACAATCATAATCAGCCACTTACTGCTGGGTGTTTAGCCACTGGTCATGATCAGCGACTGGTCCTTGGGAACAAAGGTGTTCGGCCACTGGTTGCTGGGAACAAAGGTGTTCGGCCACTGGTTGCTGGGAACAAAGGTGTTCGGCCACTGGTTGCTGGGAACAAAGGTGTTTGGCCACTGGTTGCTGGGAAGAAAAGGTGTTCGGCCACTGGGTGCTGGAAACAAAGGTGACTAGCAACTGGTCACTGAGAAATCAGTTCAGATAAATGCAACTCTGTTGGCTTTATGCAAAGTCTCTCCTCTTAACTTGTAACCAACAGCTGTGATTAAAGCCACTTGAACAGCTCTGTAGAAAATGGTTGCTGTAAAATAAGAGCCATTAATTTGCCGTGTCTGTAAATGGGGGAAATACTAGCAGGTTGTCCCGGAGTAAAGTTATCAAGGAGTGCAGAGGGAAAGCCTTCATCAGCACAAATCAGCGATGGGTGGAGGAGAAAAGCCCCATCATCAGATTCGCATCGAGCCCGAGCAATCACCGAGTACTTTATTGCTAATTCAGAAATGGAGTCGGTGCAAAAACAGGACGGCAGCCAAAACAAGCTACGATACATCTTTTTATATGACCTGACACTTTCGATGCTTTACAAGAAGCCTCAGGTTTACTTCCAAAGCTGAATTCATTCTCTAATGCCTCAGATCTGCGAATGCTGATCATATTAAATAAAAGCTACGAGCAAAATTAGCATTACACAAATGGCCCACATTAGCAATAACTCACTATGATTTCCTCTGAGCAAGAATGAATCGCGTATGTGGTGGCAAAATGAGTGAGGACCATGGCTACAGAGACACTGCTCCAGCAGCACTTCCAGCATACTCAATAGTAAGTGCCCCCTCCAACTTCACACTTAATGTCAAAACCATCACCATTTTGCTTGCTAGAACATATTGCTACAAATAATTGACACTGCATTGTTAACAATATAGATCAATCAAAAATAATGATCTGACCATCCTGACATGAGTTAATATATTGCCCCATTGACATAAAGAGTCTTGTGTAAAGCTTTTTTTTGTGTGTTTGTAAAGCACCTTAGCATAATAATATAAGTAGGAAATGCCTCACTTTAGGAAGCAAGCAAAGAGTTCAAGCAAGTGTGAAAAAAATAGCTAGCTAACTTAACAAGCAAATCTTCAAATAAGGGCAACATCAGTTCAGTCATAATTTCAAATCAAATTGGACTAGTTTTGGTGAGCATGTCCATCTGCTGCTGTTTTTTTTTTTTTTTTGCTATTTTCCCCCCTTTGGTCTAGTACAAGTCTAACTCATTTTACAGCCAATAACTGGAATTAAATGTCATTTAATATTCTCAAACACACAGTGTTTGCAGATTTCTATAATATCTATTCTTACAAAGAGCATGGACGAGAACAGGACACCATGCATCAGATGAGTGATGTATCAGGTAATAATGAAAATACATAATTGCAGATACTCTTAATTAGAAATGTATGCACACTACGGTGAACTCTACCCAAAAAACTGTGTTCCTTTACAATGTTTTTTTTTCTTCTCTATGGGATTTCTGAGATGGTATCTGGCTAGACGTTTTACCCAGACATTAGTTGCTCTCCGAATTTGAAGAACTTTACATTGACAGTGACAGAAAGTAAGTTTTCACCATAATGAGTGCTGGTGTGGGGAAAATGTAAATCCTTAGTATCTTTATTCGTAATGCATCTGGGACTGGAATTTCAAGCTCTAACCTATTTGAACTTGGCTTGGATCCCCTAAAACAGATAACTCCACATTTCTCAAGTTTTCTGCCCCCCAAAAAAACAAATAGCAGGAAAATGAAAGTCAATTAAAAAAAGATGGAGAGAGAGAGAGGTAGCGAATCGTGTTGAAGTGAGTTCGAAATCACAGAAAATAATGAGCTCTTCCTGGATTTGGAGTCCAGATGAGACCTTCACTTCCTCCCAAAGGAACATGAGTATGTTCACACTTCGTCTCCTCCGTATGTTCCCCCAACACCAAACCCTTATTTTATAAACCACGCTGTTCAAGGCTCAAAGCTTAACAAGAACCAAGTGAGAACTTACAAAAAAATAATAAAAGCTCTGAAAACACTCTTTCTGCATGGAAATACTAAAACTCCATCATATAAAGAGTGGAATGATGGGCACAGATATGCAGCCAGACCAAACCGAGCAGTAAAACAAAAATGAAGATTCTGTGATTATCTTCTACACAGATAACTGGTAACTTCGGCGGATTGATGATAACACTAAGCCTGTGCCATTCTTCTAGCCCTCGAGCTACTCAGTCACACTGTGTGTACCCTGTCTCGCGTTCACACACAGCATCAACCCACAGCCAGCATGAGTTCTGAACTCTCAGGCTTGCAGACGTGCCATCCTTTCCTGCTGTCACACCAGATCTGCTATCTAATGCTAGTTAAATGTTAACGCTATGCATTATAAAACTCAACAACTCTGAGTGTCTCAGAGCGTGAAGAATCAGTGAAGAATTAACATTTTTAATAGATGTTGAAAAATGAAGCTCAGTAAAAGACATACTCGAATCAAAGTGGTGTTCGGCCAATCAAACTGCTCGAATCAAGCAGTTTTACTTACTTAGCAAGCAAAATTAACTTCACGATTTAATTGTTTTAAGGCAAATGTAAAATTATGGAAGATATTTTCAAAATATATTATAATTATATTATAAAAATACTTCAATCAATCAGCTTGAATTAGGTTCAATGCTTAGTTCAATGCTTGAAAGTAGCTAAAGTATTATCCAATGGGACAGGACCTTTAAAAAAAATCATTTGAAAATCAACAATAAATTAATTCTATTGTTCTTTTTTTCTGTCCTCTTATCCTGTACAGGTCCACAGGGCAAAAGAACCTTTCCCAGGAGCCCTTGGGTATAAGGCAGGGTACTCACACACACATACATTAGGGGCAATTTGGGAATTGGGAATACAAATCTGCATGTCTTTGGACTGTGGCAGGAAACCAGAGTATCTGGAGGAAATTCACCAAGCACACAGACACGAGGTGGGAATCGAACCCTTGATCCTGGAGGTGTAAAGCCACAGTGCTAACCACGATGGCATTATGCTGCCTATTATTATAGTAGTAGTAGTGCAGCAGAGCCGTTAATATAATACATATATACAGTATCTATATTCTGTTTTATTTCTTATTCTAATCTCCTACTGAGAAATGTTAGATCAATTCACTTTCTACAATATTTCCCTTGCTAACATTATTTACCTGTTAAGATAATAATAATAACAATAATAATAATAATAATAATAATAATAATAATAAATCTATGCAAATCTTCTGAAATAATGCTCCTATCTGTGGAAAAACAAATGCCTTCCAAACGGTTCCATGAGATTCATCCAAAGCGAGGTAATTCAATGAATAATTTGTGTTTCTTCAACATATTTCTGGCACTATTTTGGGTCTTTAGGCAGCTTGCGTGCTCCAGAGGGGTTCCCTGCTGCACACAATGTCTATTAACAATTTAAAAACGGAGACGCTCAACTAGGCCATGGATGACTTCAACGAGGGACAAAAAAAAGAAACGGACCTCCTGTTCGCGTGAAGACGAAAGCGGCGTGTTTTTCGAAGCTGAACAGATGGCGTGAATTAATGGAAGGAACCATTTCGGAGATGGAAGTTATCATCCCTCAGAGCTGAAACGCTGTTAGCGCTTTTATCTGGACCACATACCGATAAGGACAGAAATCATCTGAATCTGGCTCGGGGACTGTGTCTGTCACAGACTATAATGAAGCACTGACATGTTGCGGTTAGTGGAAAGTGTTCAATTTTTGGGTGGGAGCGGTAACACTAGGTAGTGACACCATCTTGTCAGTGATTAATTTTCTCATAACAGCAAGGCTGTATATGTTTTTTAATTTTTTTTATTAATGTGCCTTTAATGGTGATTAGAGCTGTAAATCTCTAAAAAAAAAAAAAATTGCCCACTACTAATTTCAATTCAATTTATTTATGCTAATGTTTAATGTCTAACATGATATATTTCTTACAGGTATTGCAATATATATTAAAAACTAATATTTCTTTAATAAATATTGCAATGATGTGTACCGTAGGTTGTTGATTTTGTTCATACATCATGTCTTTTCCATAGTAAATCTTATTTACCATGCACCGTATTGCACCGACCGCACATAAACTCAAAAGATAAAGAAGCAGAAGCGATAGTCTCACAAAACAAGAGTATTCATCCGGTCATGTGTGGAAGATGCAAACGGATTCCTGCCAAAGCTGTGGTATATTTCTTTTGAAATTTTAATGAAGTGTGAATTGATCCTGAATCAAAAAGTGACCCATCGATTCAATGGAATGAATTGACTAACAGAAGATTGTAAACGGATAAACATTGTAGCTCTAAGGTGACTCCGTACAGTCGCTTTTTATTTATTTATTTTTCAAATGCATAGTAAAAGTACATAGTTACAAGAGAATGGAAGGAAGCTCAGGAACCCCCACCCACCCAACACCCAGGAAGTTCACGCAGGGGTTGAGCAATACGTCCTAATGGCATGTTATAGCATTACTTGTAACGCTCTGGGCAAGACTAGTCTAAAACTGCAACATTAGCATTTGTTAGGACGCGATTAATCGGACCGTCTCTCTTGATACCGTCTCAAAGTTTGTTCCACCATCAATACATATCAGTGCGAGTGACCGTACTGCTTGGTCAGACACCGTTACTCTTCCAGGTGGATTCATTGCTTCAGCATTTCTGCCTCCCAAAAGACTTGGATCATCATGTCACGCCGGCTCAGCAATAACTCTTCCTCTGCCATGCATCACGGAAATCCAATAATCAAACAATCCTCTTTAACCGCCTCAGGTGATTTAACGTGCACGGAATGTATATCCGTCCAAAGTGGACATTTCGAAACGATTCATTTGGAGGCGCTTCATTTAGTCGACGCAGAAGCACAGGAAAGCTCTACATCATTACGAGCAAACATATTGTACTTGTGAAAAAAGCAAAGAACATAATGAAGCAAAAACTGCCTCGGACTACTACCGGACAACCGAACGTGCAAGAAAGCACTTGTTATTACAAGAAAAGGATGTCGCTACTAAAAGATACTGTATCTCATTATCGTAAGAAAAGTATCATGTTCCTTTCCTCTTATGAGATATCTATCTCGTTAATGAGAAAATGTCTCGCTACTACTAAGAATCTCCAAATAATATCTATCTTGTTATTATTTGAAAAGCATCTCGTCAGAGTATTTGTCAGAAAAAACTTTGTGATTTCATTATTACAAAATGCGTATCCCTTTATTAGAAGGAAGCTACAAGAATCCACTTTGATATTACGAGATGTGAAAACACCCTTTGCTTTTATGAAAAAACAGCTTGAGACTACGAGAAAACGTCTACTTCCTATAAGAGATTTTTTTTTTATCTCATTACTACCAAGCAAGCATCTACTTATGTCTTGTTGCTTTGAGAAAACATTGTTTCCTGTAGAAATGCGATCTAGTTCCTTCAAAAAAGCATTGTTATTACAAGAAAAGCATCTCGTCGCTATAAGAAAATATCTAAATTAAGACAAAATTACAATTTTTTTCTGATTAAAACACATTCTTCTCATTTTTCTTAACTAAGTGCAAAATCCAGTCGGCACAAGTGATTTTTGTTTTTTTTTCCGCTAGGTCATTTTTTTACAATCTCTACAAAGAAATGCAAACCTAAACACCACACCTCTAAAGGTTTATCGGTTATCAAACGAGTCAGCAAAGCAAAGCCACTTAAATGCTGGGTTGTCAGTTTTTTTTTTTAAGAGCGGTGAGGGCAGCACTGCAGCGTCCTGTTCGTCGCGTTCACCTCCAACCCATTCATGTGTAAATTCTCACAGTCAATAGAAAAAGTGCAACGCTGAGACAGAGAGAAACGCGCACACACAAAAAAGCTCGAACGACCTTGGTGATGCAGAAGGGATCGAAGCTGTCTTTGTGTTTTGGCTAGCTTCTGCGTTCAGCCATTATTCTACAGGGCTTTTTTTTTTTTTTTTAGCTTGGCGCTAAGAGCTAATCTGTGTTTGAGAGAACAACGGTTCCTCTTCTCCTTTTTCTTCTTCTTCGTCTTTTACCCCTGAGATTTATTCTTCCTGAAAGGTGTAGAATGAATAAACCCAGCTTTTTAAGTAGCACTGGAAAATGTTTTATCTCTAGTGACAGACGTGGCTAACACGAGCTCGCACTTGCATCATAAGGGTGTTAAGTCATGTGTAAATATTTCCGTGTGTTTTCACACCGCCGGGGATAAACATCAGTGATAAGGAGGTTACGACAGAGTTGGCTGCTTAAATTAGACACCTGAATGGGAATGTCCTCAGGAAGAGTCCTGATAATAAAGAACGGTATGGCCTTAAAGGAGTACTCTGACACACGGAAAGCAATAGAGGAACGCTTATAACGGATATCTAAGAGCGCTTGCTGAATTCCATCACTAAATTCTTTTGCAAGTACTTCTGTAAAACAGTTATGAATATACTAAAAGTGTATCATTTATATATTTTTGTGGTTATGCATATGTTATATAAAAGAAAACTTTACAATTAAACAACTATTTTTTTTTTTAAGTGTTGCAGTTGAAAACATCATAGGAGCAACTTTTCGTCAAAACTTTGATCCAAATCATCGATCCATCGAGCCATGATTGATTCCGAATTAATTTGTGGGTGGGGCAAGTAAATGTATAATTGAGTTCATAAGGGGAATTTCTATTTTTAAACGTTTATTTTGTTAGTTATATACTGGGAGCATTATCTGATGGAGATATTTGTCTATCAAATTATGCTACCTGTAATTTCTAGACTAAATGAAATAATAAATTATCAAAATGTGCACCAATTACTGTTTTTGTACATTTACCCCTTATGCATTTAGCCTTAGTTTTGGTAGGTTAGAGTCAATCAATTCCCACTATGGTAACATTTCTTGACTAGGCAGCACAAATTGATAGAACACCGGAGTTTGAATCTCAATACAGCCAAGAGAAAGGATGCACTCTCACGGCAATTGTAGCAACCTGAGTCATGATCACATGCTTTATTCTCGCCCCCTAACAGTGCGTGTGCAGCAGTTCAAGAAGCTCTCATCTCGGGGGAAGCATGTGACAGCCTTCGCCCTCCCTGTTGTGTCTTTACTTTCAGTTGGAATTTATTTGTACAGAAAAGCTTTGATGAGTAACCCGGAGAAAGCCCTGTAACATCGTACAGGCCGATACAATATTATCGCGATGCCTAGGTGCTGATGTAATTCATATTGTGATTCTACAAGTATCATGATTTTATAAATATCCTGGTTTGATTTTCAATTTTTTTTGTTTTTAAATTGGCATTGGGCATAAGCATTACATTTCATATCATATTGTGTATGACTATGTACTGTATGTGATGAACAAAATTTTAATTGAAATTTGAGACACTGTGCTCTGTTAATAGTTTAGAGCAGGATTATAATATAACAGCGACATTTTACCACCAACAGATGTAAATTATTATTTCTTTTTTTCATTGATTTTGGAGTCAGTGTGGTGATAGAGGTGTTGCTACACAAAAGTATCGCAATAAGTAACTGAGTCTATCGTTTTTTTTCTCCTATTTCTAAAAGACAAACCACGCCAATGCAAGACTGTCAACTGTGATAATCGTGTGTAGGGTCACAGAGGGTCTGAAACTCTGGAATTTGGGAACTCACAGGGTACACCCTCGATGGGGGCCAAACCATTGCAAGGCACAAACCAAGCACACATACTGTACTGTACCATACCTCCAATGGCTAACCTGTGGCAACACCAATCATTTAAACCACGTCTTTATACACGGGAAACTACTAAAGTACCCAGAGAAAGTCCAAAATAAAAGTTTAACTCAAAACACAGAGACCAGAGGTGAGACTCAAGCTCCCAAGCCTGGAGGTGTGATGTGACCGTTCTAACCACTAAGCCTCTGTTCTTGTTTCTCTAAACACTTACTGTAATTAATCACAGGTACTCTGTAGCCTTAGAGTAGTTGCTTTATGACTTTAATTTCCTTGTCCCCGCTTAGAGTCCCTGTTGTTCGGCTGTAACCATTAAGGGTGATGTACAGTATATCTTAACGGTTGCGGAGAAGTCGGATAATCCCATGCAATCAAATCCCACAACGCGGTGGAGCCCATGACTGATTGACAGTTGCTTGTTCCTCGGATATTTCATTACCGCGGTTATTATATGCATCTCCCAAAAGAACCTGGCACGCCCCTGCTTCGTCGGATTTATGCAGATTATTTTCACTCGGCCCTCGTTTCAATTTCAATTTGACGATAAGCAGAACGCGATGCCACGTTTTTACCCTGATTAACTAATCCAAGCAAAGCTAATGATACAAAATGTGTTGCCTCGGATATCTCACAGCTCTCAGCTACTCCGGATTGCTCATCAGTGCGGGACATCACACTCGTCTTCTCCTGAGGGGATGCATGTGGAGCCTTCGCATTCTCAGGTAGGAGTCAGTAAAAGATCAGCAGAGCACAAAAAAAAAAACACTTTCTCTTTCTTCTTCTGCTTCCCTCAGGCTGTCCCACCATCCAACACGTCTTGCTCTTTACTCATATACATGGCAGTCTCTTGTTGTACTTTAGTTCTTCTTTCTAAGCAGCGAGTAATATTAAAGACTATTTGGGAGGCATCTCTGCTCACTGCTGTGGGATTTCACATTCGGAAGAAGAGAGAGGTATGATTCACCAGGCTAATTCGTTCTACGTAGCAAGGTGATGCACAGAAGACAAGATTAGTCCTGAGAGTTTACTTTGAGGTGTGTGGACGGAGATTACATAAACACGGAGGCTTTGAGTCATAAGACTGGATTCCTATATTGCAGCGCACATTTAATATTTTTCTCATTTAAGTAGATACAATAAGAGTTGCACCGAAAAACCTTTGTGAATTGTTCACGTTTTGGAAACGTTTTGGATCCTACACACACTCCTGAATTACTTGAGTGATCTGTGACGTATATGCTTTATGTATATATAAAAAACACACACATGCACACGCCATATCACAGTATTTATATAGTATGTGTATGTGTACAGCTCAAAGATCCAATATTATTACAATACCTAGTTGAAGTTGCGATTTGTATTGCAATTCTATCACAAATTTATAAACCTCCCAATTAATTTTTTTTCCAAATTTTGTTTCCATTCTAAACCAATTATTTGCGCCTTCCTTATGGTGCGCCACCTGCAGGATTATAGAAGAACAGCAACATTTTACCTTAAATGCAACAAATGTGTTTTACCTCAAACACAAACATTCTATATATAAATTAAAGTTTATAAATCAATTTTTAACTGCGCTGATTCACAAGTTGCCACAGTTACGCATCATGATAAAAGATTCATGATGCGGGATAAATTACGCGGTCAGGTCTAGATTGTTTATTCATTTCAGACAGAGTTTTATATGTATCTTGTGACACTTGTTCATTAATTACGATCCATAAAACTAACCACGGCGTTACTTCTAAAATAATGGCACCCTACAAACATAGGAACTCCAACAGGAACCTTAACGTTGGCTGACCGCTGTAATTTGATTGTAACGTCCACCATTATGGAAAACACTGTTTTTGAACGTTACACAAGATTCCAAATACGACCTCAAAACAACGAAATTGTAACCTTTATGCCTAACTAACATTTATCCAACCAAACCCTAAGTTTCTAGCAGGCTTTAGAATACTGTTTGGGAATTGGGACGGACACAACAGCTTCCCACACATAGTGTGTGTATTTCATGTCATACATCCGAGTGTTGTAATGATACAATAATGTATGAATAGTTTAGAGCTAATGTATAGTTTAGACCACCTGTAGGATTATACAGGAACTGCAACAAGTTACTACCTCAAATGCAAAAATCTAGAAAGAATTAAAAAATGGATCTTGAGGTCAGCATGGCGATACATGAATTGCCACACAAAAGAATTACGATATGTAATATATATACAGTACAGACCAAAAGTTTGGACAGGCCTTCTCATGTAAAGAGTTTTCTTTATTGTGTTCTTTATTGCGTTCTTTAGCCCAAACGCGTCTCTTCTGCTTGTTGTCTGTCCTTAGCAGTGGTTTCCTAGCAGATATTCTAGCATGAAGGCCTGATTCACACAGTCTCCTCTTAACAGTTGTTCTAGAGATGTGTCTGCTGCTAGAACTCTGTGTGGCATTGACCTGCTCTCTGATCTGAGCTGCTGTTAACCGCCGATTTCTGAGGCTGGTGACTCGGATGAACTTCTCCTCCGCAGCAGAGGTGACTCTTGGTCTTCCTTTCCTGGGGCGGTCCGCATGTCAGCCAGTTTCTTTGTAGCACTTGATGGTTTTTGTGACTGCACTTGGGGACACTTTCAAAGTTTTCCCAATTTTTCGGACTGACTGACCTTCATTTGTTAAAGTAATGATGGCCGCTCGTTTTTTTTCTTCACTTAGCTGCTTTTTTCTTGCCATAATACAAATTCAACCTCTTTGAATGAGAAGGTCGGTCCAAACTTTCGGTCTGTACTGTATATGTTTATTTTTTTCAGTTTTCCAAGGTTCTAACCAAATTAGTCACCACAACATCAACCAAACATTCCTGCTGGGAGAATTGCAATGACTGGTGTTCTTTCACCTTTTATTTACCATTTTGTCATTTTTCATGTCTGGTATCTGATTCAAAAGACAAATAGAAAATGCTTCTACATCTGGCAGGAATTTTTAGTGTGGTTTGGCTTCTGAGAACTTCAACACAGAACTTCATAAAACGCTGACTGATAGTACGACTTCCAGCTTTGTCCATCATATCGACACCTTGTCCTACTTCTCGACAAAGTGAATTAAAAGCTTCTCCAGCCCACGCTGTTTAGCACTAATTGACATTGCTCTCCTTTCAGGTCCATGAAAGTTGTCAGACGCTAAGCCACAATCGAACTCCGCTCGGTTTTAATCTGCTGATTAGGATTTGCAGCGCAGAGAGACTCCGAGTCGGTATTTCATCCTGACGGGGAGTTCCTCTCTGCTAATTGACGCGGTCTCTGTTCTCTCTGATAGTGACGGATGAGCGGATGAATAAGGCTTTCTGCTGATTACGGATATAAGGAGTGATGAGCAGCTCGATAGAGTCTATGGGATGGATGAGGAAGCGCCTTATCGCTCAGGAGCCGACTCAAAGAGACGGCTATATTGAAACAGACAGCGGCACTGTGACTCATGCTGTGGTTTCAATACCGCTCACGTATCTCCGCTGCTTTGTTCATGCGGATGCAACAGGACTGCTGGACCATTCTGTGCCAAAGCTACACGCCAAGTTAGATTACTTCCAGAGTTTGAGCAGGGACGTCCTGCGTGTCTCCATCCAGTCCACTAGGACTAATCCTAACCTCATACCTTTGCAGCTGGTGCAGTACCACCTTCCCTGGCCTGTTAAAATAATCAGGAAATCGGTTTACCAGGAACTTACTCAAGTGTTGAACTGAAAAAGACATTTGACACTTGGTATAACCGCATCAAGCCTTCAGGAACACTACACAGCTACACTGTTTTTAAGCCAGGTGGTCAACTTTGAAATAAGCAAGAGGAGGAACGCTGGAGGACAGAGAAGAAATTCACGCTAACACTAAGAGGTTTCCACAGGGCAGATTCTTTTATCTATCAATCTTGCGTTTGCTAGCAAAGCACTTTAACCACCGCACTGCCGTGTCTGTGAGAATTGTTTGCAGTGTTTATAGCTTCCCGTGCTCACGGTGAGAAGGTTTCCAGTCTGCAAGGAGGAGCATGCAGGACAGTTAACCATGGGGTTGCCAGTGTCATGATTTTTGCTCCGGATTGGGCGATAAAGAGTTCATTACATAGAAAAATGACTTGTATTAAAATAAATATATTGCTGCAAACAAACATGAAAGGTACACTGCAGCGTGTTCATGATGTACAGAATAATTTCTATTGTATGATTTACAGCACAAGACACGGAGATTGGAAAACGGAAAGGAGAGGACCACGATCGTGTTTTAGAAATGCATGCGCACCATGGTGACCACTGCAAGGACGAGAAAAAGAAAATTGTCATCTTTAACTTTTCAAGGTCTTTCTGGTCTTTTTGTATTCTTTGTTTTTTATTTTTATTTATTTTTTTTTTTTTTACAAAATACAATTGGGCTGAAAACTACCAATCCTAATTATTGATATTAGATCTCCAGGAAAAGCCCCTACTGTACTAAACTCATGCGCATCTAAAATCTCTCAAAATGACCTGTTTGATTTTTTTTATGCTTTATTTATGATTAATCATTATTCAATATATAGTCGCCTATATTATGAGACACCTGTAATTCACTTAATTTTTTTGTCTTTATTACTAGAAATGGAGGGGGGGTTGATTCAGTGATGTATTAGGATTCTTTTTTTGTTTCATATTCATCGATATCAGCAAACATTTGGCACAACATTTTTTAAAATAAATTTTTAATTTTTATATATATATATGTGCATTGAGGTGTTAAAATGTTGCTGTTCCTCTATAATCCTGCAGGCTCTAAACTATCAAAATACTACAGGGTCGCATGTCATAGGAGCAAATTATTTCGTTTGTTTAAATTATTTTAGAATTGTTACAAAATCTGAAGCAAATTTAATGTTGAATCGCGACGTTTATAAAATCAGGATATAAAATAAATCATCATCTAGGTATCGTGGTAATATCATATCGGCAGTCTTTGGTGGTAATGCTGAATTATTGCCATCACTCAATTATTACCAGATTGACCATAACCTGTAGCTGCTTATCATTTATTTTACATTTATACGTATTTATTTTAGATCCAAAGAATACCAATTAATAAATAATAATAAATTTAATAAATTAATAAATAATAATAAAATGAATAAAGAACGCATGGAAAAGTTCGGCTGAAGAGCTCACTATTGATTATATGACAGTCCTGGGATTTGAACCCCCACTATCTCCTCCATCAGATCCATCCAGAAACAAAACAAAAAATCTGACAAAATGTTTGCTGGTTCTGGTTTCAGAAAACGAGCACGGCTAAAAACGGCAAAGATCCCTCCCTTCCCTCCACCATCCAGCACGGCTTAACGTTAAACCTACTGGGAATTCCACCGTGATGCAGTGCACAAACCTCATGCTACGCACCATGATGGAGTGAATCAGAGGAAAGTAAAATACAATACAATGATACGCACCACAAAATGTGCTTTTATAGGAAGCAAGTCATTTAACACGAATACTGTAGGTCCGAACAATAAACTCGTCTTATATATCATACTGTGCCCTTGCTCACGTGAATTTTGAAAGAATTATAAATCAAAGTCTTTGACAAAGTCTTTGGCCCTGGAGAAATGGTGCAGTTGTAATGAGTTGTAACATCTCCATCATTCCAGGATTGCTACATAGGCTCCTTTTCTGCATAGCGGAGTCGTTATCACTTGTTCTCCTCTCCGTACATGAGCAACTGAACCTTCTCTCTCTCTCTCTCTCGTTCATATAATTTGACTAATGATTTTGCTTGCCAATCATGCCTGGGCAATCAGGTCTTCACACTTCATATGATGTTGCTGCTTCATTTCAGATGGACCACAGCAGGCTTATTGTCTGACTAAACCTCTTTTGTTTGCTGTGTTACAGTGAATATTGTAACTGCAATGTGCCTTGAGATGTATTTAACCACTATAATATACTCAGATACACTCACCCTCAGATCTGTTGGATTGAATGAATGCAGCGGATTCACACCACCACAATCATGTCATGTACTCATTGTAAGAGTAAATCTATACTTTTTTATATAAGCCAGAATGTAAACCCCTTCAGCTCTTTTAATCTTTCAGTTTTTGCTTAATTTCATGCAAGTAAAAGAGAAATGATGAAATAAATAAAGGAAGGCAAATTATCTGACAAGCGGAAAGCTGTTTGAAATTCCTATAGTCTACAGGGCACAGGAATAAAAACATGCCCACACACACACACACACACACACACACACACAGAGGAAAAAAATTGAGATCACAATCATCAAAAACCTCATTCTCATAATTTTGATAAACGCATATATTTACAAAATAATAATACATCACATGAAATTTAAAGAACGCATAAAGGTCACAGTTGTCAGAGTTATAATTTGGTCATACTTGTCCCCAAATAAAATGTAAAAAGTTTGCCAAAGACCTATTGATACCTTGACACAACCATCTTTGCAGCCCCTTGTGTTATACCTCCTCCGCTGGAAAATGTAAATAAATTTCATAAATAATA
>QMIH01000664.1:87098-98825 GCA_003987875.1 Clarias batrachus | reverse complement strand
GTGTGTGTGTCGGATTGCCGCTAATAAATTTGTGAGTGGATGATTAATACATCATTGTGTGTGTGAGTGTGTGTGTGTAAAGAAATGTTTCTAAGCTACATCAGTTGAGGACAATTTACTCATCCTAGAATTCTGGATTTTTTTTAATGTAAACACTTTATTAAATTCAGCGTTCAAGGATTCTCTCAGGATGAGTTATCTCACGAGTCTTTTTTAGGCATCCAGATGAGACACCAGTGTGCATGTACAAACAAAAATGCAAGAGGAAGAAAATTCCCTGCCGGCTGTCCTTATTCCATTTTTGTAATGGCCTGGGCTTCCAATCCAATTCGATCCAATTAGATTTTCCACCTATTGTGACCTCATATAAGACAATCCCCTTCCCTGGCTTGCTGCTCAGCTCTGTTGTTCTTTGGTGGGGCATGGCTCAGCCGAAGCTCATTTACATTAGACAATGAAACAGACAGTGCATTTTAAGGAGGAGTGACGTACAGTGGTATCTCGGCGTAGAACCACCTCACCTTACAAATTTTTGCCCAAAGAACTGAAATTTTGCAAGAAATTTGCCTCATCATACAAAGCATTTTTGTACCATACGAGGGAACGAACTGCGCTGAACTGAACGGAAGCTAAGTTGAGCGTACAACCGGGAGCCGTTTAAAACTTGTTCACACCAGTGGAAAGCCAAGCGAAGTGAGTTTACATAAACATGTTTTTTTGTTTGTTTTTTTTGCATTGTGTCTAAGATTTAGTGAATACGCAGTACCATGGGTCCCAAGAATGTTAGCAAGGACAGTAGCAGGAAGAAAGGGGAGCCAATTTTGGTTTGGTTTTTAAAGCGGCCGGTGTCAACAGGAATCATAAATTGAGGTAAAGTGAATTTCATATTTTCCTTCATTCACATGTCTTTTCTATATGTTTTGATAGTTTGTATATGCCAAAATATGATTATAGTGTAGGAAATTGGTAATATTGGTAATATTTTCAGTGGCAGGAACCTATTGCCTGAATTTACATTGTTTCCCATGGGAAAATGAGTTTCACAATACAAAAGTTTGCCTTAAGAACTCACCTCCTGTGACAGCCTGAACAGATTCAATTTGTATGCCGATGTACCGCTGTAAAGGTAATTTGACATATGAAATAATACACTGCCTGAGGGGTATTTCAGCTGGACCATTAACATACACACACACACATTTTAGGGGAGCTTTAAAGAAAAATCTAAATCGCTCTCAGTTTGCACATTAAAATGTCTATTCATTACCCCTGGTACAAGCAAAGACTTTAACACAAAAGAGAATGGTGGTTTGAAAAATTCTAGCCAATAAAGGTCTCACACGATGTAGTGCTTTAATGGTCTAACTGAAAATGCAAATGGTTTTGTGGGGTGCCAAAATTTAGTTTAATATCAGTATTTTGCAAAACAAATAATACTTACTTAAGGAAACATTTAAATTTGCATTCCAAATAAACTCTGTTTCCTTTTGATTTTATCCATTTACTAGGGGGCCAATAATTCTGTAGTGCAATTATTCAGGAATTATTCAGTGTTCAGTGTTGAGAGGTGTGTGGACATCACTGGGGGGACTAATCGTGTGTGTAGATGAGGTAGGGGGTGGGATTGGGGGGTGTTCCTGCAAAATTGTCTTCATTCACTGTTTCCTGAATCGTTGCTTGACAAATCCATTGCTTTGACTGATTTTTATGGAAAAGACTAAAGTACAGCATGAATCCTGACAACCCACCGGCACGTCTACTGAATTTGAACTGACAACCGCAGACTTACACACATTAGAGAGAATATTTTAAGCAACTAACGGCAAAGATCTTAGTCCTTATTCTGTAGAAATAAGCAGTGCTGACATGAAGACCTGAAGATGGCCTTGTTTAAAGTGGCAGGCTGGGGACTTAATTTAATTTCTCTTGTAATGTAGTGCACATGCACATGCACACGCGCACACACACACACACACACACACACACACACACACACACACACACACAGAGCTGCATAATGAATGCTTACTCAGGGACCTTTCTGCTCGACTCACTCGCCTTTCCATCTTCCCTGCCCTTTCATCTTCTGCATCCTTTAGCACTGAATAACAATCGTACTTCTAATGGTCCCAGATTTTTACTTTGCTGTCGAAGTACAATTTTTTTTACATGTCAACAGTGGCATTCGTGTCTTGATTAAGAGCGGGAAAGAGTATTGCACACTTTTTTTTTTCCATGCACTCAGTCAGCCAAGGTGTAATACAGTAAGTACACACTCATTTTCATAGACAGTTAAACCTTGGATTGCGAGCGTAATTCATTCCAGAAGCATGCTTGTATATTAAAAGACTCGTATATAGAGGCAAATTTCTCCAAAAGAAATAATGGAAACACTGATTATTCGTTTCATGACCCAAAGATTTTCATAAAATAATTATTAATGCAAAATATAAAGTAAAAATGAAACAAATCAACCTGCACTTTATCTTTGATGAGAGTCGTGGCTAAAGTAAGATGAAAGAAGGGAGGCGAGGAGGACGGAGTGCGGGGCTACTGTGCAGGACGACTTACACACATGCTCTGGCGGAAAGCGTCTTTAACAAGAAACCTCTCTAATGACACTTGCTTTTGCCTACTTTTGAGAATCTCGTGGAAATGTGATGTTGCATTGTCATTAAACAGATTCACCTCCCATACTGCTACTGCCTTTTTAACTTATTTTTCTTTACGGGGGCCATTGTTCCAGTACAGTTACTAAGGAACAGCCACTACACTATGGTCACCATGTCAAAATAAACAGTATACATGCACAAGGATGTTGACTACACGAGTGACGCATATGCACTGAGACTGAGCATGGGAGACAATTACCCACAATCCCATAGCGCGAGATAGAAGAGCCATTGGCTCAGTTGTGATCATGTAACGCTCGCAGACAAAGTGCCTGCATACTACTCGTATATCAAGTCCTTGCTCGTTTATTAAGTTTAAATTTATCTAAAAATGTGATTGTCTTGCAAAACGCTCACAGACCGAGTAACTCGCAATCCGAGATTCCACGGTACCTGCCTTGAATCGAATATTTAAGCTAGTTTATAAAATTTAAAAGTGTGTATAGATAGAAAAATTTATAATCTGGAACTATATCAGCACAATGTCCAGCTTTTAATCACACACATACACACACACACATTTTGAAAAAAATAATGTGCCAGTGTTTAGCTACAAGTTGCGAGTTTGCTCATGTTTATATGTAGATGACCTGAAGTTTGTGACATCACAACAACAGCTTTTTTTTGTGTTAGCTCCATTAGCTTTGCAGCTCCAGTGCAAATATTAAGAAGCAAAGGTCATTGTATGTTCTTTTGTCATCTTTGATGCTTTTAAGTTTCTCATTAATGTGAAAAACTGTGTTTTTATTATTTATTAACGTCCAGAGAGAAGGAAAAGTATCTCCACTTTGCTTCAGATCTCATCACGCCACCTCACAGTTAATTATTTTTCTTTAACAGAACATCCTTTAATTAATAATTAGCAATATAATAGAATATAAAGCCTAAAATAAATTTTGCTTTACGTAAATTCATTTCTTCAATGCTAATGATCAGGATATGTGACGTTAAAAGGGTTTAAATGTATTCATTAAAGTCTTCATGATGGTCATATTGGCAAATCTGTTGCTTGTCATAGAGCTCTAATTGAATTACAGGTGACCAATTATTCCAGCTCCTCGCAAATAACCAATTAGATGATTAAGGCCTACTTTTCCAAATTACTTTCCAGACGTCCATCATGTCGACAGGTACTCGGGCTGTCAATAGTAAGATCCATTACGAGGATCCTAAGCAATTATTTCTCATTCAGCACTGGTGAAGAAACTGCAAACACTGAAGCAGTAAGAAGGGGGAAAAAAAACAGGCTCTGTTTATCCTGGAATCAATGAGCTCGGTGTTATATTTAGCATAGCCAGCGCTAATTCTGCCCGGTGACAAAGCTCGGCGGGTGAGAGTGTATGCAGAGGAGTTTTGGCTCTGTGAAGCGAACGTCAGTTTTATGAATTTGCTCGCTCCACTCACTACATCCATGTTTATGGACAGCCTTCTCTGCTTTTATTAATAGCTTTCAGCGCAGTGGGGAAGATTATGAAACAAATCAGGTGCATCTATCTATCAAGGAGGCTAAAAGAAAATAAAAAATCAAATGCCCTATCGCGTGCAAAAAAAATCACTGGAGAGCTTTACGTAATAGCCGAACAGTACAAGGTGATGTATTTTCTGCTCTGTTAAACTCAACAGCTCTTATATTTCACACCCTTAAGAAGCTTCACCATTTTGAAGCAGCCTGACAGGTCCGTGAATAACATTCTCACTATTTTTCTGTAGACACAGTATCATTTCTGCTAGAGCTTGTGTGTCATAAATTGCCCTGCGCCAGATTGTTTTTAAAGCACGGTGAGTGCTGGACGTCCTCTGCATGGGAGCGTATATTTAATTCATGTGCTAAATTAGTCTGCATTTACATTCCATGTTTGGAATACAGATTGTTGAATGTAGTTCCCGCCAGCGGTTTTCCAATATATAAGCTCGGTAAATAAATTTGAAATGCTGATCAAACATTTATGAATGGCGTTAATGAGAGCGGGCCGAGGACGGAGCCCTGCAGCGCCTCCGAGTTCAGATTAGTTCAGGATAAATCACTTTAGACTTGCTTACCATCAGTATTTATCAGATTTTTGTAATTAGTCCTTGCTCTAATGCACCTGCTATAAATAAACAGCTCATAACATGCATCATACATCCATCGCAAGTCAGTGTGGGTGTGTTAGTGAACGGGAATGTGCTTTCAGATCTTTTAGTCCATTTGCGGACGTCTTTATTGGAGCAAGATTGATTATTGTGGTTCATCAGTAATTCCTTTGGTTTATAATTTGGTTTCATTCACAGTATACACAATTAAACAAACCGAAAGGCACATATACAGTATGTTGGCTGAGGAGGCAGTATAAACGTTGGCTGTATAAGTCATATGAATGAGAGAAAACGTAGCCTCTTATTGCTCTTTTTTACATGCCCTCATTGACCTGTCCTTACCTGTTTCATCTTTTGCGCTTCATTCCTGATGCCATCTTAAAAGCTCTCATACTCTGACTGGAGTGCAAAGTTTATTGTCCCCTCCCATTTATGTGTGTGTGTGTGTGTGTGTGTGACTGTGTGTGTGTATTTATTGACCATAGGGTATATACGGTATATAACGCATTGGGTTAAGAATTGGATGTTACTCAAGTTCATAGGCATGTGAAGGTAGGCGAGCTAATACTTTTAGCAATATAAATCCACAGGGTTTAATATGATGTCAGCCCACACTTTGCAGCTCTAACAGTTTCAACTCTTCTGGGAAGGTTTTCCACAAGGTTAAGGAGTGTGTTTATGGAATTTCTGACCCTTCTTCCAGAAGCGCTTTTGTGAGGTCAGACACTGATGTAGGATGAGAAGACCTGGCTCACAGTCTCCGCTCTAATTCATCCCAAAGATGGTCTTTATGGACCTTGCTTTGTGCACTGCTGCGCATGTTGGAACTGGTGTGGGGTTGTTTTTCAGGAGTTGGGCTTGGCCCCTTACTTCCAGTAAAAGGAAATCTTGATGCTTAAACAGATCAAGACATTTTGGAGAGTTTCATGCTCCCAATTTTGTGGGAACGGTGTGTGGACGGCCCCTTCCTGTTCCAACATGACTGCGCACCAGTGCACAAAGCAAGGTCCTTAAAAACATGGATGAGTGAGTTCGGTGTAGAAGAACTTGACTGGCCCGACCTCAACCCGATAGAATACCTTTAGGATGAATTAGAGTGGAGACATCAAGCCAGTCCGAATTAGCTCCAGGTCACTGCGACTCTGATCCCAAAGTGGTTAATGTATGGCACATGTACTAGCTAGCTAATAGTCTAATTTAACTTGCTGCAAGATGGAACACCAGGTAAATCGCTTTATGACTTTGTTACAGTGTTTTCTCTTCTGGGTATTTATTAAATAAATTAATTTGAGCTTAAATGTGAGCTTTTCCTGTTTAATTTGGTGTCGTTTGACTTTGCCTGGCCTTTCAGATAAGGACGCACTTCATTATCTTGCTGATTATTTGGACAAATAAACACAATCATCTGCCTGACCTTTTAAATTGAATTTAAAAAAGCTAATTAACAAAGAAGCTTTAATTTAGTTGCTTAGACCTTGTGATGAGGGAAAGTGTGGATCAGGAAACGAAAGCCGGGAAACTGCTTGAAACCAAGAGGAGCCTTAATAAATCGGCCCAGCATACAGACTGTTACATCGTGAGCTGTCAAAAACAAACTCTTTATGAATGAGTTTTTAATTTGAACATGAGTTAAATCCTCCCAATCATTCAGAGGCTATATACATTCTAGTGTTTAATTTCCTCAAATCCTTTGGTTGCATTTTAGTTACTAAAGAAAAAGAACAAACATATTATGGCAAAATCAGTAGTGAGGAAAGGGGTTGTGCAACAAAAAATCCCCCCCTCAACCCCGCACACCCCCACCCTTTTATGTTCATTATATTGCATATACACAGTAGTAGGATTAAATGGGATGGGGCTATAAGAGTTAAAATGATTATTTGTGTTTTTGTTTTTTTTCTTTACTTTTATTTCAAGAAATTTATTCTTTCCTGTGTCTCACTAATAGCTTAGTCGCAGGAATCTTTCCCCATACAGAATGCCGAAGAAACCCACTGTATGTTACATAAGCTGTGCAAGAAACGTAAAAAGTGGGGGAGCATCAGCTGCTCAGCTGTGCGAGACGTAGAGGAGAGGAAACTGCGGCTCATAACAAGCCACGGGGGAATCACTGCCAGACTCCGCACGGCCATTAACTTCGTGCTTTATTTATTTAATTTTTTTATGAGCCTTCATTATTTTTCGTGAGATGAAAGGATGTTCAGACTCGCGCAACTAGCACATGGAGGGCCTCTTCTGTGCCCAGTCCTTAGCTGTACACTGACAGTGTTTGAGGAATATTAACGAACAATACCACTTTTGTAAAAAAAAAATTTAAAAAAACACACATTTGCAAAAGCCCGCGAGTCAGGAACCTTCAGTTTTAATGTATGGCTTTGAATATAAAAGCTCTTTATATTCTGGCTGAGTTAATAATGAAACACAGTTAGAGGCTGTCGTATCTCGGGCTTTAAGGTGCTCACTTAGTAACTGGATGATTGAGTGTTTAAATCAGAGATGTACACATTACATTCCTTAATAAATTACATTAGAATTCACTTTGTAGTCATTTTTAGCCATTCAGATGTGTCTCTAGTGTGCATGTACAAGCCAAAAAAAAATTTCCCTGCTGTTTATAGCTAGTTAGAATTCACCCAAGTATGACCTCATATAAGAGCCCCTCCCCTGACTGGTTGCTCAGCTCTGCTGGAGAGGCGGGGCTTAGCAGTAGCTCATTTACAGAGGTGGAAAGTAACAAATGACTTTTACTCATGTTACTGTAATTGAGTAGTTTTTCGTGTACTTCTACTTTTTAAAGTAGTTTTTAAAAACTGTAATTTTACTTTTACTTAAGTATGTTTTGTTTGAAGTATTTGAAATCACTACCGAGTAAAAAATAAATGAATGAAAATGAAAAATAATTTAAAAAATAATGCAACAGGGAAGGAAAAAACTTGCACTGATTGATTGATTGGAGAACAAACGCGCTAAACACACAAGAATGATGGAGACGGTAAAAAAAAAATTATTTTGAAGCAAACCCCTGGCCATTGTAACGACCACTACTATGTTGTATACCACATTATGTATGTATGTTGCCGCCCCTCTCACACGCTGTGTGTGTGTGTGTGTGTGTGTGTGTGTGTGTGTGTGTGTGTGTGTGTGTGTGTGTGTGTGAAAAGGAGAGAATGGAGTCAGATATCAGGCGTGCTGCTAACCCCCAAACGCTCTATTCTTTTACCCTTTTCTTTACTTTTACTTTATGTTTTGTATTTATATATTTAAGCGACCACTTTGATTTCAAGCGCAAGAAAGGCAACAGCTTTATTATGCAAAGGTGTTCCTTCAATTAAAAACAACTAGTTTGAGTTGTCTTTTTTGAACTACACTATGATCCCCCCAAAAATTTTAAACTCAATGTTCCCAGATGAATCACATATAAAAGCTAACGCTAGTGAAGATACTTTATTTTTCAGTGTTGATGAACAAATAAAGTTTTCAGAGATTTTTACGTAAAAATGGAAACCATAGTGTAAATAACGATATATATATATTTTTTTTAATTAGCATGTTGTAGAAACAGTAGAAACCGCTGCTTTTTTGTCCTCTTCCGAGCAAACAGACACATCTTTAGACTGCCATGATTTGCAGCTTGATCTCTACAGAGAGAGAGAGATATCTCAATTAACATCAACAATAAAATGAGTCTCTCCACAAAGTAAGGTGATTCGATTAGACCACAGTTCGGATAAAATCACGGTGCTGAATGATTGAACATCCATCTTAGAATACCGTTTTATTCAGATAGCTTAAGGTAGCCTTTGCCAAACTTAACAAGGCTTTGGTCCAGTTTAAAAAGTGAAAAATATTCTACGGCCCTCCCGACGCTTTAATTATAATCTGATCTATATGATAAATAAAGAATACATCACGTCTTTTTAATCCATTTAGTTCTGGTTACGTTTTGAATGCAATTACTATATCAGAAATATTTTATGGAATATTTTAACTAAATTACAAAATTTATGTTAAAAATGACCTCTTGCAGCCCATCTGCAGTACCTGTACAGCCCACTAGGGGACCATAAACCATACTTTGAGAAACACTGTTCTAAAGTATTAATTGCTTGTAATGCATTCAGTCATGTTTTAATGTATTTGTGTTTGCCATGAAGCCTAGTCATAATGACATTATGACTGACATTTATAGACTGATTATTTTGATCTATATAAACAAAAAAGTAGCCCTGCACTTAAGTATTTACTCTAGGTACAAATTCAAATACAAGATAAGATTTCAAATTCTAATGAACCGAAACTGAATTTTCCTCTTACAGTTGTATCAGAGACGTGTGTTTGTGTACTGGAGCACTGATCCTAATGCGCTTGGCTAAGCTTTTAATTTCATGCAGGGAAAGAAAAAGGAATAAAAATAAAAACTGAGCAATTTTATGATCTGCATCATCTTTAACGTCAACTCCTGCTAGAGTCTGGTATTGAGTCACACCAAACTGTGACAAAGAAATGTAGCTTCCATATGGAGTTATGAATTATTTTTAGCTCTGTCACATTCATATTTATCTTTTTTTTTATGTTACACAGGATCACTCAGTTATAGAAACCACACCAGTCATCCTCTTTGATGTCAACCCAAGTTTTTTGTTTATTTGTTTGTTTTTGTAAAAACAAAAACAAGTTACTTAGAAAGTAGATTTTTTTTTGTTACAATATGAGTAGAGTTAAATTTATCACTGGACCCGAGTGTATTTGGTCCCACTCAGAATTGGTGATAAAATGCCTCTCCTCATAGTGTTCAATTTTCAGAGTAAAATTAACCCTGTTTTTATAGTAAAAAAAAATTAGCACTGCTCAACACTGGATAGTGTTACTGCAATTTAACACTAAAGGAAATTAATTCTAAATAGTGTTACCACAATTTAACACAGAGGGAAAATTAACACCACATGGTGCTAATATTTCACTTTTGTGGAGTTTATTATTAATAATTAATTAATTTTAAAACCCATTTGATGTTGTAATGGGTTAAAATGCTGATCAAATAACTCCATAAGTGTCATTATTTCACTCTGTGGTGTCATTACTTTTCTCTGCGACAGTGCAAAGTCTACTCTTACCAAGTGCTTGTTTGTTTGTTTGTTTGTTTGTTTGTATGTTTGTTTGTTTACATTGAATACATGGAATATAACAGAACAGAAAACAACCTCAATGTACCATTTAAAACATTTATTAAAACACTGTCAGGCTTAAACATAGACAAAACATCTGAAAAACATCATCTGTATGAAATGGCAATAGGGCACTCACTATCTGTACTTTATTTGATTGGTTTCACTGGTGGATACTTACGACACTAATGAACACCTATTAATTTATACTCCATTAAATCCCACATCATTAAATATCTGTACTTTTTACTTCATTATACAGTATTTATGCATGACATTGTGGCAAATAACCACAGTGCTGTGTGGCATTTAAAGTGTTAATATCGCCACCTGCTGATTATTATATGTAATGGCATGATTTGCCTTCCCTCTGTGAAACACTTAATCATATAGCAAGTGTTTGAAAACAGAAGTGGAGATATTTTTTATATTAAAAGAGAGAGAGAGAGAGAAGTGGCTTTTTACTAAAGCTTTTGGTCCTTAACTAAAATTGAAGATTAAAACTTTTTTGCATTGTCAATGAGGACTCATATACATTTAGTTGAGTAATATTTTACCTGAAAAATCTCAACTTATGTTCATCTACAGGATTTCTGTATTTTGTCCACCACTTAAAAAAAATAGATTTAATCAGAATATTAACTAAACATTATCGTTGAACAGGCGGGGGTAGGAGATTTATTTAGCAGACAAAATGAAAATATTATCCAAATCCACAAATGTGAAAGGTAAAAAGGGCAATTCAAAGAATAACCCCATATAAACATGTGCAAGGCACTGAGAAATGACAAAAGGATCCCAATGCATTATATGGCAAGACATTGCGATGAGAAGGATAATATGGAGAAGTTTTGTTTAATTAATTACAGCTAATTAATTACCAAAAAAATACTGTTTTGTTCTTTAAAGTATTGAAAACAAACCAAGTGCTATTCTTTATTTAATAAACAAACCGTAATCAATATTTAAATCATTTCCAAAGTAAACCCATTGTGATGAAATCTGAATCACCTTTCTCCTGTGAGGAAACATTTTATCCCAGTGTGTGGGTTTAGTGGTGAACAATCTTATATTTACAACATCTGGAAGACATTCCTATCTAGATCAACTTGCATTTGAACATCTCATTATACTTCTGATCCGTTGAGGGTTAAAGGCCTTGTTCAAGGGGCCAAACAGTGGCAACATGGTGGTGCTGAGGTTTTCAGTCCTTTCAGTAGTCCAACACCTTAACCACTGAGCGACCCTGTCCAAGCTTGCTTCACTCCTCCAGTGTTGAGGGCTCGAATCTCACCTATGGTGTGTGTATGTGTGTGTGTGTGTGTGTGTTGAGTTTGCAGGTTTTTCCTGTGCTTGGTAAGTTTCCTCCAGTTGCTCGGTTTCTCCCACCATCCAAAAACATGCTTTTGCAAATTACCATAGTGTGTAAAAATATTTGTTGTACCCTGCCTTGTCCCATAGCTTCCCTGTGTGATAGGATCTAGGCTTCCATCACCCTGCACAGGATAAGTGTTATGGATAATGTATGGATAGATGGATGGATGGGCGTGGTCTCTTCCAGTTTTAACCCCACCCCATCCACAGAAATCAAGGGCTCACTGAATGTTTAGATTATATTAGATCATACATTGTATGTATGTCATTTATGTTTATCTTAGTCTTATCAGTATTATCAAAGTTTTGTTTCTTCACCAGGGCCAGAGGTTTGTTAAAATGTATTAATTGTAAGGGTATTCTGGTGGCTTGTTGTGACCTGAGACCTTTCCAAGACACTAATGCTTTAGATAGATAGATAGATAGATAGATAGATAGAT
>QMIH01000664.1:57359-86485 GCA_003987875.1 Clarias batrachus | reverse complement strand
TATTATATTATATTATATTATATTATTATATGCTAATGCTTAATTAATGAACTGGAAGTTTCTTGGCTAGACTGAATTCCAGTTTGTTTTTTTGTTTTTATTATTTATTATTATTTAGTTATGTTATAGATGGGCATCATTGCCTTTATATAATGTGTTTGGCCCAAAGGGAATAAATAAGCTAAGTTCGATTAATTGAGTATGCCTCATGAAGCTTAATGTGCCACATCAAATGGTCATCAGTAAAATTACTCTGCTGACTAATTCGCACTAGAAATTAATCTGGAAGTGTCATAAGCGCCGACTGCCTGTGATTGTGTCCCCAAATGAAGATAAATACAACAGCACAGTTTCACCTGACAATGATTCAGTTTATTGGATATGAAAATAAATATATACATAAATTCAAACTTTTGTAACAATTTGTTTTATACTGAAAGAAATATATGATTTTCCACCATGATGTCCGAACACATCTCAGACAGTAGTCTTTGCCAAAAAAAAACTTTGTTCTTAAAAGTACCAGGTTTCACAGAAAGGTCAATCTGGTAGCTTATTCCAGGTAGATAATTGACAGCTAGAACATATTTACATAGTGCACATACTGTACATTGATGCATGAGCAGACTTCATTTATGAGCTCAATTAAAATTTTTATTTTTAACTCCACCGAAAGAAAATACTTCCAAATATACAGCAAACTTCAGCTACTTCTCCTGTAGGCAATGTGCAAGGTTCGGTTACTCCCCACTCCCCTTCTGGCCCGCTATCGCACTATTAATATTGCTCTGTACCAGAGTACACTCGCGTATTTACACTTCTCAATACAGTAGGTGGCAGAATGCACGTAACTGGTTTGTGAGCCACCGATAAACACAAAGAAAAAAGGCGTACATGGACGTCAACCTCTGCGCTATGTGTTACTGTATATTACCGATATTTCATCAATAGCGACAACGTCACCTGCCGTCTTACTCCATGAAGTAGAGAGGATAAAACTGGCGCATGCTACTTCACATATCACAGTTTATAAGGTGTTTCTGGGACACTTTATCCATTCTCATAAACAATAATGACTTTCAGTAAGTCTTGTTTGAGTTTCCAACACCTGATAAGAACACTGACCACAATTTTATCTTCTGATATACAAACTTATCGCTGTTCTCTGTTTATATTAAAAATAAACTGTGCATTCTTATGAAAACTTTTATACGTCTAATATAATAGCTTTCTTATTTAAAAGGGGTGTTCAAGTCATACTGGGACTTGTGATGAAGACTTCAAGCGTAAGATGTGATGAGACTCTGAACACTGATCCTTGAAAATCGATGTTGTCTTAATATCGTTGTTTGGACATTAAAGGAGTTCCTGGGAGGCCAGCGTTTCAGATGGTATTCACAAGCACTAGTGACACTAAATAGGAACATTAGCGTATCAGGGGATTCTACAGATAAATAAAGTGAGATTTTACTCTCGTAACTGTGTTCAAAAGTCCCAGTTTCACTCGAACCCCCCTCATAATATACAGTACAGGTATGTAACATCTTTTGTTTTAATCAGCCTTCAATGAAAATATGTTTGTATTGTAGTCAGTGCACAATTTGGAATACAACATCTTTAAGCAATAATTTAAGACCTCTATGCAGAATTTAGAAACAATAAAACTCTTTGTTTATTTAGACAATAGTCAAATGTCTGAGTTTTTGGAGTCCGGGCAAATCGACAGAATAACTGTCGAAAACAGAACTGTTGTCATTTCGGTTGGAATAAGCGTCAGGATGCTAGAAAATAAGAACATAACATTAGCACAGGACTGACTTTGATGCATTCAGTTAAGATGTGTGATCTTAATGTCATCTTCCCTTTAATGTGAATTATTTTACCTGATTATTGCTGGGATAATTGGTATGTCGGTGGTTGGTGATGGCGTACACCCCATCACGGTTGTCTACTGTCAAAAGATTCAGATGAAGTTATAATTAAAAATCATTAACATTGAACAAATGGGACATGTACCTATCTGTACCTATTTGTAAAAGCTACTGAGCTGCTGGATGTAAAAAAACAACAACTTTTTTTTAAAGGTATATTTGACAACTAAGTGCAATGAATTGTTGGAATTGCTTACATTAAAAATAATGATTGAGTCTTTATAAACCTGATTTGACTGTTTTAGCCCTAGGGATAGTCATTAAAACAAAAGGTTTTTATACTTGTATTCATGGACGTTTTCTATTTTCTGGCATTTAACATTAATTCGAATAATTAAGAGCCTGACATTTGCAGCATCTCCTCAACAAGGGTCTGAATATCTGATACCAAGTAAATGCTTTTTCATTTTATATATATATACATACAGTATGCATTTTCATTAAATTGCATCTCTTAACTAATTCCATTGAATAGGATTTTTATGCTAGTGAATTGAATCTCTGCTGTATGGCCATTAACAAACGACACATGCATCCATCCCCCCTGTGGCTCCCGTGTCTCACCTCTAGGTCTCTCTTCAACATATCCAAAGTTCTCCCGTGCCCGTCCTCTTTCTTCGTATGCGGGTTGCCTATAAGCTCTATGAGCTTGAGTTTGTGCCCTACAGGGGAAAAATAAAGAAAGCTTTTAGCAGAATTCAAAAGTGAGAAAAAAAATAAAAAACACTCCCAGGGACCAGGTTGAGACATGACTGCATATAAATAACCCTTTACAGATTGATAGCAAAATTGTGTATGTTTTGTGTTTGTGCTCATGTACATACTGTACATACCTCACTTCCTCCTGATATCGCGACCCTGAAAAGCAGGAACGTAAGTGTTTATGAGCTTTTCGTATCTTTTCTATGTCGCGGCATGTAGGATTCATTTGCTTCAATGAGCTCATTACACTCCAAGGTTTCTTTTCTTTAACAAACCATTTTGGAAGACAACTTTTACGTTTGTTTCTCAGTATAATCATCTAAGGAGGCTCCGCCTCATCAGGAGGCGGAGACTAAAAGACAAAGTCATACCAAAATACAGTATGCTAAGAAAAATGTGATTCTGCTTGTTTTGGCCGCCCTGATAACATTCCAGCGGTTTACATACTGTACACAGCATTGAAACACCACGTCTTGACTGATAAAACCACATTGAAACATGAAACACATGACAGTTCTATATTCTGCAAGGCTGATAAAGGACAGCTACTGTATAGCACGCTGATCTATCTATAGCCGTCTTATACTGAAAGCCAACGCGACGACTTCATTAAACTTTTATTACACACTGTACATTATAAATGACATGCAGCGCACTCACTCCTTCTCTTCCGCTTCTTCCCACAGAAGAAGATGATGCCGTAGATGATGAGGAATAAAAGTGCAGCCAGGCTGAAGGCCACAGTGATCGCTATTAACACGGTCCAGTCTATGACCCGGGCCTTCTCTGTAACAAAGAAATGAAATCGTTCATATTGATACTTTTAAGCATTTTAGCTAATTAGTTTATATGTTAATTAAAATTCTGTTAAAATCATTCCATTTTGAGAGACCTGCTGTCCATGCGTTATATTAATGGTTATCAATGGTTGGGCCTCGAAAATCAAACTGGAAAAAAAAAATCGTAAAGTTTTTCATAAAAATTCTTTGCAAGAGTTTCTCGAGAGTGTATCGGAGTATTTTTGCTTTTTTTGTAAAATGTTTTGAACTATTGGTGGTATTGGGTTGTACTGTACACCTCATATATATACAGTATGTAAAGATTGACAAGTAACTAGACAAATTGCTTAAAGTGCAATAAAATACAAAAACATTTTAAAGAAAGGTTTTATTTTTCCTGCATATGTATCTTTTAAAATATGGCGGTGCCACAAATGTCAAACTTAAACTTTTTTAATATAAAAGTTTTGCAAAAAAAAAAAAAAAATCATAGCACCAAAATTTTTTTTTTGTCCATCTATACTTATTTTTCTAAACAACGAATTAGGTGCAATGAACAAAATGAAGTAACAGCAAACAAGGAAGTGGTGACAGTTTTTTTTAAAGTTCATATCCAAATGTTCTTATAAAAATGTTATAAGGACTAAACCAAGCGCAAGGCATAAATATACAGAACACATGAACAACAGCATTCTGGTGCAGAAGAGTAGCCGGAGAGCTCGTCATCCTCCTTATTGGATATTACTGATGAAGATCTCAGGCCCAGTACTTTTTGTAAGCGGTGTTTATACGCCGCTGTTTATGTGAGGATGATTTCATTTTGTTCACACATGCAAAAGTCAAAGTGTACGTGCTTATGTTATGGAGAGAGAAATGAGAAAGTGTGCAAACTGCAGTGAGAAATAGAGCAAAGAATAAAACGCTATGGATTAGAAGGTAACGCAGCACCAGAGAAAGCATGATAAGTCCAATGCAGGGTAAAGCAGCATGCGCACACAACCTAGATCCCCATAGCATGCACCGGGATGACATGTATTGATATATACACCTCGAATCTACAGAACATGCATGAAAGGACACGCGACGCATTTTAGTGTTTTCGTTGGAAATGCATCTTGACACAAATTGTGCACATGCAATTGGGTGCCGAGGAAACAGCGTCATAGGAGCACCTCGGAGGCTTGATATTCACATGGAAAGTCTTGGATTTTGTATACAAAAAGGATTAGCGTTCATTTTTTAAAATTTGTTTATGATTACACCTCCGCTTTAATGGAGATATGCAAATGGAATGCGAACCACTCCCATCGGTTTTAAAGGGTTCATTCATAAATGATCATATAGTTCACCATCATATTATCTTTGCTGAATTATCGCAAAGGCTGAGCAGTGGTATTAGAATACCTATTTCTTGCATTTTCAGACAAACAAAAAGCTTTGCTTTTTATGGATGCGTGTTTTGTGGGCTTGTTTAAAATGAAAATTTAAATGTTTAGAAATCTGGTGTGAACTTTCTAATTTAGTTTTACTAATGAATACAGCTTTTAAGATGCACATTTGATAAAAGTTTGATAAAATGAGGCCCATAGTGTTATTAGTAGTAGTAGTAGTATGATTATTATTATTATTAATGTTATTATTAATATTAGTATAATTAGTACTAATATCATAATTAGTGATATAAATTAGTGGTATTATTATTATTATTATTATTGCAAGTTAACGTTTCATTGTAAGAACAAAAAAAATCGATATTTGTCTATTTTTCATCTAATAAGCATGTAACCTAAACTATAACATTTCTTACGGACGGTAAGGTAGACAGTGCTGGTTACAGGCGATGGGAGAGCAGAAACAGAAGCCAGACAGGCCACAGAAACGTTGTTGTTGGCAGTGGTTGTGAAATTGCTGCTGGTGTTCATGAGGTTTCCGCTTGTCACAGTCGTGTTATAGAGACTGGGATCCACCGGTATGCCATTCATAGCCCAGGCAATCTGGGCCGCAGGAGACCATCCTGCTGCGAGACACTGGAACGTGACCTTATCTCCTATTGTTGCTGTGCGGTTTGACCCCGAAATTGCCACTGTGCCAGTCTCTGGGGACAGACACAAATTACATTGTAGTGGATTTGTTCTTCAATTGCATTACATCATTTGCACAATTAGGGCTCCAAAGAAGGCAGCAATGAATGAATGTAAACCCAAAAAAACTAATATAAAAAAAAATTATAATAATAAGCCAAGGAAAAAAGTTACAGACATAATAAACATATTTATACCTTCACAGTAATAACTGAGCAAAGTCTCCCTGATGTCAAGTTGATCAATAATGGTCATTTAAATTAACTATATAATATATGGAGTTATATAATATAACTCCGTCCAAAACAGAACTAGAAATTGCTATAGAACATACAGTATACCCTGTGTAGGCGTAAACAGTTTAGGATGGACCACAGTGCAAGATTGAAGTCTTTGTAGGAGCACAGCAGAGTATTTATTCACAACCTAACAACTGAGCTAACAACACATAACAGGTGGGCATAAGCAGGTAGCAATCCAAAGCCAAAACAGGGGTGAAGAAAGAACTGGAACAGAAACAATGACCTCATATTTTTTGTTGTAGAATGTCCATAGAAGGAAGCAAAAGTCAGGCTGAATCCTGTTATTCCCTCTTTTACTTTTCTATCACTTTAAGTGTTTGTCTTTTTAATAATGATTATATTCAGTTTAGTTTCTGTGGTGTGTATCTCCCCATACAGGTCCCTCTATAATACAATAAGCATTCATATAAACTTGTGATGGCCTAAGAGCAATCAGTTCCATCAGTGCTGCAGATAAAAATAAAATTAAAATAAAACATCTTCCGGCTAATCAGAGTAGAGAAACAGTACTGTGGAATAAACTAGAACAAAACACCTGTGTTTAAGACCGTTTAATTGACTACCTACCCATGTACATACTCATATACAGGATACTGAGAGAATGAATATTGTGTAGGTCCCCTTGTGTCACCAAAACAGCTCTGATCCATCTAGGCATGAAGGTGTGCTGTGGTATCTGGCACCAATCCATCAAATCCTGTAATTTGCAAGGTAGGACCTTGTAGGATCAGACTTGTTTGTCCAGCACATCCCACAGATGCTCAATCAACATTGCTTGTCTGTAACATCCACCTGAGCACCAGGACCCAAGATTTCCCTGCTCAGAGCATCAGACTGCCTCCATCAGCTTACTTGCTGTCAAAAAGTGCCGTGTCTTCTCCAGATAAGTGACACACATGCACCCAGCCTTTCACATGATGTGAAAGAAATCATTGCTAGAGGTTTTGCTGGTGGACACTGGTCAGCATGGGCACTCTGACTAGTCTGCAGTTACACAGCCTGATACAAAGCAAGCTGTGTGTTCTGACACCTTTCTATCACGCTTTTTCAGCAATCTGTGCTACAGTAGATCTTCTGTGGGATCAGACCAGATGGTCGAGCCTTCAATCTCAGTAAGCTTTGGGTATACAACAATTGTTTGGTATGTACAGTACTAACCACTGCATACCAGGGATACTCCACTAGATCTGCTGTTTTAGAGTTGCTCTGACCCAATTATCTACTCATCACAATTTGGCCCTTGTCAATGTCGTTACGTGTTCTTCCTACTTCCAACACATCAAATTTGAGAACCTACTGCCTAATATATCTACCCCTTGACTTATTATTTACTTCACCTGTCAGTGGTTTTAATGTTAACGATGGCTGATCATTGTAAAAAAAAAAAAAAAAAATTCAAAAGTCACTATTTCAGAAAGGTCAAATTATTGGAATGTGTCAAGCCAATAAAATGACTATGGAAGGAATGTGGTCATACTGCACCACTGCACCCATCATGCATAGCGAGGCCACTGTACAAGTCTCTAGAGCCAGTGTTATGATCTGGGGTTGCCTCAGTTGCTCAGGTGTAGGCATGTAGAAAATTACTTAAATAAATACTTACATCAATTTTTTAAAAGAAATTGTAAGAAGTGTACATGTAAATGGAGAACGTCAGCTTCTACTTTCCCACCTCTGATTATCACATCTAAGGAGTTTATCTTTGATGGTGGTTACAGGCATATTGCAGGACTTCAGAGTTCTGGGAGCATGAGGAATCATTTTTACACATGAATTAGACGCCACAATAAGACCACAATGAAATCTTGGTGTGCAAATGTTTCTTTTTAGTCAGGCAGTGTATGTAACCGTACTCTTAAGCTAACCATGAGCAGCATATGAAGAACTATAATATTTGGCCACAAGCAGCTATTTTCCCAGAGTAACTGATTTCCCATGAGATGCCAGAAAGCACCAAGTAATTTAGGAGCGCCAGAACACATTTGTAATGAGAATGATTTCAGCACAGTGAAAGAGTGAAACATGTGAAACACACACACACACACACACACACAGTACACACTATTCAATCTAAGCATTCGAATACGTGAACAGCATTGCTCAAGAGCCATGTTTGTGCTCACAAATTGTTCAGTTCAGCTGAACACGAGTAAGCTAAGCTAAAGCTACACAGACTACTGTACACACATTAATATAGCATGTTTCACTGAATATTTGATTAGCAGTCAAAGCCCCATAAGCATGAATAGACAGAGTAGGTCTGCTGAAATAAATCTTTAAAAAATCTTCATATTTTGTCAGTCAGTGAAAAACCTCCATCATTATAGCTACATTAATATGAACCACAGGTTTAACTTTGCGGGGGAAAAAACAAACAAATGACACATAATGCTGTGGTTACATATTAGCAGCTCTTAAGTTCCTTGAGTCTTAGCAAATTAATTGCTAGCATGTTTCTTTTTTCCATGTTTTAGCTAGTTAATTGCCAGGTGCTTAATTTGTAATAGCTAGCATTTCGGTTTTTAACTGTTAGCCTAATCACAAGCCTGTTATTAGCTTGTTCAAAGGTAGCTTCCATAATTAAAATATTTTATTTACAGATGTGTTACTAATACTTATATTTTTCCATCCAGCTCCAATTGTGAAATTTACATCATACTTTTTACTCATTTATATTATGTGTACAAGAATGTTTGTCATACAAATGCTATCTTTTGTCTTTACTGAACTGTCAGTAAAATGAAATATTTAATTGTTAGCTTGCTAATTGCTAGCTTACTAGCTCCTTAACATGGTCATCCCTATGTTCCCAAACCATTACATTCCAGAGTTCCTTGTGTCCTATGTATGTGTGTTAAAATAAAATTATATATATATAGGACCCTGAGAACATAAGTAAAGTCCCCTCAATAACTACTAAAACGACAAGCATTTTATATGTCAATGTTATTACAGAGCACTACACCCCCCCCTACCCCCCCCCCCCCACACACACACACACACTGTGTGTTACAGTAGTTTAGCATTTGGTACAGAAGAAACACATAGATCTATCCATATTTAACTATGGCCAGCTAAATGAAATCGACTCTTCGCTACACCTCTGAAAAGAGGTAATGATTCGGAAAATAGACTCTGTTGGCAGCTAAATTAAGAAGCAGCTCGCTGAAGATCGATACTTTTTATTTTCGTATCGGTTGCACACTGTAATACAGCCTCGGGTGCAGGAAGGTGTTTAAGTGTCTACTGGCTGTTAGAATACACACATTCCATATACATGAAAAAAAATGACTATATTAAATGTTAACATAACATAATTTTTTACAATGATTTATTTTATGTCCATATTTTCTTGTGTAAAGAAGACTGCCCTTAATTTTAATATGTTAAAGCATTATTCATTTTTCACTGTTGAAATTTCTGTGTATAAATGTGTGTACACTAGCATGCACTTGGTCTAATCCTAGGTTTGCTTGCTAGCAGGTGTAGCTAAAGCTCTGAACTATAACAATATAACAAAAAATGGCTTCCCCGCTAACGTGTTGTTATCTTGCCAGTGATCTCAGCACTGCTTTTAATTACACTACACATTAGATAGCCATGATAAATATGTTCGCTGACTAGCTTGGGTGTGGTAGTGCTGTTGTTGTTTTGCCTTACGTCGTCATGGTGATCTGCACATTTTTTGTTTAGATTTAACAGGTTATATGCCTTTCCTGACACAACCCTCCTGCTTTTGTCCAGGCATAGGACTGGCACTAAGGGTGCTCTTCAATTTTAATGGCTGGATTTCGATATTAGCTGGAACATCGATTTGGACCTTCTCGTTGTTGGATCATCTTATGACTTAAACCAGGGTTGTCAAATCTCTTCAAGAACGTACAGTATGGGTGGGGTTTTCATTCCAGCCAAGCTGAAGCCGAGCTAAACTCAACTAATGAGTTTCGGTTTGGTAATCAGTTGGGTTGGAATGAAAATCTGCACAGACATCCAGTCCGTCCTGCATAACATTAATTAAACATTCATAGAAATATGAATTTAATATAACTCATACTTACGCTGGACGTTCAGTGTCGCAGGTATGAGTAGACCGCCCTGTATCTGACATCCCACTGTTCCAGCATCACTTGGTGTGACGCCTATAATCGTGAAACCCCATTTGTATAGTCCTGCTGTCGTGTAGTTTGTGGCAGAATAATGAGAACCACCACTTCCAACTGGACCAGTGCTCTCTAAAATACTCAGGGCTAAGCGGCTGTTGACTGTCCAAGTCATGACAACCCAGCCAGGTGAGGTCACGCTGCAGTTGAAACTGGCATTAGAGTACTGGAGCACCGTCTCGTTAAGAGGTTGTAGTGTCTGAGTGCTCACGCCTAAAAGAAGAAAAGGATTCATTAAATCTTATTTATCAAATAAGCCAAAAGTTTGAGGCTTCAGAAATACATCAGCATGGATTCTTTATTTCCCAAAAAAAAAAATTGTAACACCATTAAATAATTGTTGGTGATGAAACTGAAATAAAATGTTGAATTATTGTTTATTACCTTGTTAATCAATAATAATATATCATATAATAATAATAGATCATATAATAATAATACAAGAGCATAACAAGGTAATCAAACGTTTTTGGTGCAATTACACTCACTGTGCACGGTGTCAGTGCTAACCACTAAAACACGTGTCGCTCTTGCTGAAACCTGATGTACAGTAGGAAAGTTCAGTCAATATGGAAGTCATTTCACTATGTCCTATGTTCAATTCTCACTTCCTAGCCAGGGCAGCAGATGGTGACTGAAATGGTCGCAATTGCACCTAATGTTTTTATTTTGTGACTAGTTTTTTCTAGACAGTTGACAGAGAAGACTGGTGATGACTGATCCCCACAAAAATTTATTTTCATGACATTAAGAATTTCCTTTTTTATTCTCTTTCGCACAGCACCATACTAACTAATTCTCATGCTAGCTAGCTAGCCAATGTTAGCTAATGTTAGTTAAGGAACATGAACAGCTGACAAGAAAACTAAACAGCATTTTTCTCACGTGTTTTAGATCTACTAAACGTTTTGTCTCACCTTGTTAAACTTTATTTAGTTTCAGGTACTTTAGGCAGAGCATTCGTGGCTGAGACAAAACAGGGGTGTGACTAAATATTAGCAGGAATATTGGTGCTTGAAGTCACGTGACATGTATATTCAATCCTTACAACGCTTCTGTTGAAGCTGCTCCCTCTGTGAGTTCAGATTGGCTTTAGAGTTGATGTAATGGTGTCTGTTAAAGTCAACTTTATAACAGTGACCTTTAGTACGGAGCAATAAAAGACTGATAGAGCTCACTGTTCGACTCCAGATTATTTGTTTTCAGTGACGTACAGGTACGAATTTGTGGTTGAGTCAAAACAAAGAGAGACGTTGGGTGTAGTCGGTCTCTGTTTTCACTCGTCAGCTGAGCTTTTGACTGAAATAAAAAAATTTTTTAAAACAGGTATGCTTGGTATGCACCCTGAGTATCGGGGTTTAATGTCTAGAGCGAAACCTACAGTACAGATATAAGTAGATTAGTAGTTTTAACAAATGGCGTGTTCTACTACTGTACACGACAGGAATTCCCAGAATCATGGATTTCCTGAGACACCATGCTCTGCTCCTTATTGATTATCATGCTTTCAAATCCATATTTAATAAACATTTCTATATATTTTCACATTTTATTTTGTCTCTTAAAAACCTGCATGCACACCATTCTTTTTTCTTCTTCTTTTTTTGTAAAATGTAATATTTTATAATACTACTCTGGGAAAATAAATGAATAAAAGTTGTGAAGCCTTTTTGTAACAAGCAGGGTGATGTCTTCCTTCATGCTGAGAGGTTTACCCACATCTGAACAGAACTATGTTTGTGAACCATAACCGGTTTTGCTGAATACCCGTGTTAAGTGCGTTCATTCATTTAGCTGAGATATTTAATCTAAAAACCACTAATCAGCTTTGAGATGCTGAGAATCGAAACCTGCAGCTCACGGCTATTGGACGTCATGAGATTTTAATCTCCTGTAACAAAGAACTTTAGCATCTTTCTGCATCTTTCTGCATCAGCAACGTTGCCGGGCAGCAATCAGATGGGTGATGTGTGAGAATACTGTGCACTTCAGGAATGCCAGGCACTTTCAGAAAAACCTGGATATTCATCAAAAAGCAATAATACTGTGGCGTTATGTATTTTCACACTGTCTCATCACTGGCATAATAAGATTAATGTGGGGGGGAAACATACACTCACACACTCTTAATAATTGTTTTTAGTCTTGACAGGGTTTCAGGAGCATATTCACATTTTGTGATACACTCCATCCTGGGCTTGCTTGCACAAAATCCTTGTAACCTGTGAACCTGCTGTCACTTTATACAGGTTCGCACAAAGAGTAGCAGTCATTCTGCAGAACATCATCCCTTAGCTTGCAGTGCAATAAAAGAGCTTTTCTTAGATTTAATTCTAAGATGTGATTTTGAGATTTTTTCTCTTTTGCCTGTTTGCTTTCGTTTTTGAGATCGTTTCTGTGGCCTATAAGGAACTAGCCTATGAGGAAGGACCTGTGAGGAACTAAAAGCAGAACAAACAAAAAAATACAGTACATAACAAAACATTACAAAGACTCACCCCCTGTGATAATGAGCAAGATGGCTGTAAGGGTTAAGGTGTCCATGCTTCTTCAGGAGCGTGCATGCCAATATTCAAATCCTGAGGTTTATAAAAGCAAAATCAAAGCTGGAAAATACAAGAATAATTGTATTTCTTGTCCATACTTAAGTATGATTTTGTAATATTTATCCTTTACTAAAGTGAACTTCATGAAGGTCTCTTAATCTCTCATCCAGCCTATCACTGTATGCTTTATATTGTATTTACTTAACAGTTGCCATCTCTATCAAAAAAATTTAAGAATACTTCTGATTCATCACCTGTTACGACCTACGCAATGTAGATAACTATGTACAATGTAGGTAAGTGCTGGACCCTGGCTATAGCTCAGTCAGATATTCCAATATGTTGAAGAAAGCAAAGATTTGTATAAAACACATAGACTCATTTAATCAGATTACAATCTTTTGACATGCGCAAAGTGGTTAATCTGCTGAATATATTGCAAAAGAAGAGGTATTTTTGTCCAGTGTCTAGGTTAGTTCAATCTTCCCATCTTTTCTAATAAATCCCACCTTCCATGTTATGATCAGTTACAAGAATTCAGTCTCATCTATTAATGGTTAGATGTTTTAATACATGTTAAATCCTAAGCCATGATGAATCATATCAGATCATCCAGATACTCGGTGGATGAAAGTTTGGAGTAAAGAATGATGGGAGAGAGTTGTTTGTCCTCACAGAGTTTACCAACCAAGAACAGAAGCAAAATGTTACCCTCACATGGGGCAATCATAGAAACTATGGGTATTCCAACACGGGAGAATAAGTTCTTACGTAGCTATTATTGACCTGTTGAATTGATACTAAAAGGTTTAAGATTCAATTATTAAGAATAAGATTCAATTATTTGTTACATGTGCTTACAGCACAGTGAAATTATTTTTCCATATCTCAATTAGGAAGCTGGGGTCAGAGCACAGGGTTGGCCAGGATCCAGCACCCCTGGAGCAGATCGGGTTTGGGGCCTTGCTCAAGGCTTCAGGAGTGACAGCTTTGGTGGTGCTTAAACCCCCGAGCTTCTGATCAGTAACCCTGAGCCTAAACTGTTTGAGCCACCACTGTGCCCACTGTTTACACTCCACCCCTATCATTCTGACTGAAAATTCCTTTTGATCGGGTCAGAGTGTTTACATTGAGGTGATGCGATTTCATTTCCTGTGACTTCATAGAATATTAAGGTCCATGTAAATGCACCTGTAGAGGCGTCTGCTTTCTCTTCTTAGGCTAAGAATTCCATCTAATTGAAAAAAGTCGAGATATGTTTTGCTAATATGCTAACATGCTAATACGAACAATCCAATGACGAAAACTTCAAAGAACTTTTTGTAAGTCGCTCTGGATAAGAGTGTCTGCCAAATGCCTAATTGTAAATGTAACTGGGTACATTTAATTAAGTTAGTCAGGTGTTTTTCCTTCTACTGGTTAGACTAGTGTAAGCGTTGGTGGCTAATATAACTGGTTAAACTTTCATTCATTCATTCATTCGTTCATTCATTCATTTCTTAATTCATCTTTTATACTGCTTATCCTGTGGGGCACAAGGCAGAGTACTCCCTGGACAAGGTGCCAATCCATCACAGGGCACACACACCCACACACTAAATCTGCATATGTTTGGACTGTGGGAGGAAATCAGAGAACCCAGAGGAAACCCACCAAGCATGGGGTTGAGCACATGGCGCTGGAGGTGCGAGGCCACAGCGCTACACCACTACACACTACTACACCACTGTGCCACCTAACTGGTTTGTCCACAAGTCAAATTCTGACTAACAGTAAATTTTGGCTACTTTTTTTTTTTTTTTTGCATATTTTACTCATGATTAATTAATTGGCAAGGTAGTAATTCTTGTGACTATGAAAGTTCCAATAATGGAATGATACATTTAGACAATTTTAAGTTTTCACATAATATTTGCTTAATTCCATCAGTTACAAAACTTCTCATTATACTTTTTAATATACTCAACATTAGTAACATTTTTGGCTTTTCATTGTACATTGTCTCGAAACGTCCACTTTTAAAACCTTTGAACTGAATATTCTGATACAGCAGCTCTACTTGCACTTGAGATTTCTAACAATGTCAGTTTCTGAAATGACCTCGGAATCATTGCCCTGATTTACATTCTTTTTGCTCATAATACAACTCCATTTATTGTAAGTTTAATGTAAATCAATGTATTATTTAATATGAGTCACTACATAATATCAGACCAAGTGTTTTTTATGGAAGAAAATCTAGTTTTTATTATATCCCCATATCAGCTCAAATTCTTTATGGACCTTAAAATCTAATTAAAAGTAATACACTTACCGAAAAAAATAAATAAATAATCCAGGGAATTATTCAGGAACAAAAGTCGAACATGAAGAACAAAGTTCCTCCTTCTGATTCATATCCGAACAGGTGTATATCAAAAGAAACACTTATCTCATCTTGTATGCGCCGAAGGAAAGCCAAAGTCCAGCATTCGCCTTATCACAGGAGAGAGAACAGAGGAGCGATACCTGTTTAACCTCTCTGCTTTGCATGTAGGCAGGGTCATACCAAAACTCGAGGGAGGAACAAGAAGTACGATGATCACATTAAAAAGAAAAAAGAAAAAATGCCGGAGTACCCAAAGAGCTCGCCAAGCAGAAAGATGAATTACTCATGATGTGTTGTTTGCTGTAACGTTTGTATAATACACCCTTCTTTGGCATGTCAACACAGTAAACTCTCGTCTCCCTGGCAGTTAAACCCAACCTTATATATCACAGTCACATGTACAGGTAGGATCATCAGCAGGTGTGTACCGGAGACAATATGTCCTCGGTATGAGAACATGAGTCAACATAATGCTATTGTGTGCTAGATGCATACATTAAACCCTGTAATTTCCCACGCACCACCCTTTTGAGCTTAATGCTGACAACCACACAATCATTTGCATGTCATGTAAAAACTTCAACGTGTGTGTATTTTAAGGAACCAACCAATGGTCGGTGGAAGGCTGCTCATTTTCAAGCCAAACCATTTTCATCCCAGTCGGTCCAATAGAGGAGCCGGAAGTATGACAAAGCTATTGAGACACAAACTAAGGCAGAGGAACACTTTCAGCTTTTTCAGCTTTTCAACAACAGGAGATGGCGGAAGGTAGTAGTGTGGGTTTTAAGTGTTACTATAGTGGTTTGGAAAGTCTACAGGAAGAGAGCAGGTGGGAAGACACGAAGAAGATAACGTGTGAGCTCTTCCCCACTGTGGACAGCCGTAAGACGACGACTCACACCTTTGATTAGAGTCAGCATGGGACTGAAGAGCAAGGTCAAAACACAACATTAGTGGTCATGATACAAAAGAAAAAAGGACATGCTGCAGTTTTCATATCAGAAACCATGTAAATGTAAACATTGTGTAAACACGATGTAAATACACCGTGATTTTAGCAGCGTTTAGATGATTACTTCTGGCACCTAGCAAATCTTGTTTGAATCCCATGAACGTGTACTTTGGCGTGGTTTGTTTACATTTGACAATCATCAACACAGTACCGGTAGCTGTTCCATGAATTTTTTTTGCAGCCTTTAGACAAGCCGTCTTTAATAGCGATGCCACTAAATCATCACAGTTTGCATTCAGCGCCGCAAGTCATGACGATGTTTACAAGTTTGTTTTTGGTCTGTGGCAGCAATTTTTTTTATTTATTTAACTTATTTAACTTATTTACAAATAAGTTAAATAAATTAAAGTATCTCACACCCTACTCCATTTGATGTTTACCCAAAAAATCCCAATAAATCCATCCTACTCAATTTGTTGGAATTTCTTTTTTTTTTTCCTGTTTTGTGTCGTGCTGTTTTGTCTTGTTATTTGTCTTGTCCTGGAGCTCTGTCACTCAAACAAATTCCTTGTACGTGAAAGCATACTTGGCAATAAAGACAATCTGATTCATAAATTCATCTTCTATCCCACTTATTCTGTACACATCCTAGAAACCCTGGTGGAGGTCATAGATGGGTAATGCCATTTAACCTAATCTGCATATCTTTGGACTGTGGAAAGAAATCAAAGAACCCAGAGGAAACCCACCAAGCATGAGGTTAAGTGCAGGACGCTGGAGGTGTGAGTCCACAGCGCTACACAACTAACACAACTACGCACTACTACACCACTGTGCCACCTAACTGGTTTGTCCACAAGTCAAATTCCAACTAACAGTAAATTTGGCCTACTTTTGTTTTAATAGCATATTTTACTTATGATTAATTCATTGGCGAGATATGTAGCGGTAGTAATTCTTGTGACTATCAAAGTTACAGAGATGGAATGAGACTTTTAGACAAAATAGCACAGTCGCTTATAAGAATTTTAGGTTTTCGCATAATATTTGCTTAATTCCATCAGTTACAACTGAAGTACCCGAAGGAAACCCACCAAGCACAGAGAGAAAATGCAACACGCGGCGAGAATTTGAGAGATCATGGTGCTAACCGCCACGCCAACGTGCAGCCTTAATCTGAACAAGATGGAGGTTCTATATATTTTTATTCAGAATTTCTGTTTCACATCAACAAACAATATAATAATCATCATCATTATAATAATATTTTTTTTTTTTTTTGCATATCTCATTTCGGAACTGGGGTCAGAGCACAGGGTCAGACATGACACAGACAGGGTTAAGGGCCTTGCTCGAGGGCCCAACAGTGGCTGAACCCCTGACTTAACCGTTTGAGCCACCACTGAGCAGAGATGAACATGAACTAGTTAATTTCAGATGCCAGATATATTTATTTAGTTTGGATAAATAATTGAATTGGGAACAAGGAAGAAAATTTTGTGTGTTGGATTTTTGGACAAACTGATACTGTATGATCTTGCAGCAGTTATATAAGAGAACATTTATATTATGCATGAGGCCCAAACAAATGACATGGGGGACTTTCATGCTAATAAGGCTTAGCATTTGTTGCCCTCTAGTGGTTTTAGTATCCAAACAGGAAGACAAAAAAAAACTCTCTAAGTAAAGTTGCAGCTTATGGGTTTCGTTTTCTTTTTTTTTTCAATTCATAAAATAATATTTCACTTTACCATATTACACTGCATTTATTGTGTATAGACAGTGTAAACCATACAATCTACCTCACTGCACCATATCTCAAATAGCCTAATAAAGGCCTGTTGCTGTGACCTTTGACCTGAGGGAGTTGAGGTGGACAGAGCTAAAATGGCTGTCTCCAACACAACAGCAGCATTGTGTTGCAGGGGAAGTCCTATAGAAACGCCATATAGGGAACTGGAGGGAAATCCCCCTAATGACACACTTACATCTGGCCTTTACACTGCACGCCTTCATTTACTCCATTAAATCAGGTCTGTGCCAGAGACTCATTATAATTACTACAAAACTCGGGTCAACTGTTAACTAATTATTTGTAGATGACAGACAGCCAGCCCTTACATTCTAGCGTCTTGTTAGTAAGTCTTTTATACCAGTGTTCATGATATAAATGCACTGAACCAATCTATCACAACTGCCTCTCTTTATGAATGCAGTCATTAAGTGCAAATAATATCAATATAGCTCAAGCTATCTGCATTGTGGTCTATAACTTATTATACATCATGTAAAATGGTGTTTAAACTACTAGCTGTTATTGGAGTTATTATAAAATGCAGGAATAAAACATGATGAGGCAAACCGAAGCTGATTATTTTCCTGTTCAAATCTATGGTTAAAGAATGTGGTATATTCCTCTTATACCACACCAGTTGGCCAATGATTTATTTTTTTTTACAATTATTTTAAATCTTCATAAAAAATGTTATTAGCAGTTATTTAGAGATAACTATGGTGGAATGCTCATAAGCAAGTCAGGACCTGTTATCACTTATGCTATAGCAGCCATAAACAGCCTTTCTGACCCAGTTTTTTCTTTCTCACTTTTTTACAGTTAAATTGTAAAACTGTTAAGTCCAAATTGATATATATATATATTTTGTCTGATGTGCCTTTAGATGTGAACATGAGCATACATCTGCCAAATGCATCTAAAGAGCAATATCTCGCCACTTTCCTTGCTTCCTAAGGAAGGACCTTCAGCCTATGTGTGAAGTCGTCTCATATGCGTGCATTTGATGCAAGTGTTATTTACTACACTGCGGTGTGCTGGGGTGCAATAAAACAAAAGGCTAAAAGGCTGAATAAACATCAGATTTGCAAATGGTGGTGGGAGGAGAATGCTGTTCAAATGGAAGTCTACAGAATACTACAGGAAGTCATTACTTAGCTTAGAATTGGGAAGTTGAACTCAGAAGTTGACCTGTTCTTAAGCTACGATGTGGAATAAATTAAAAAAAACATGAGTGCCTTATTGAAAGCTTGTTGTTGCTTACTTTTGTTACCACCTTGCCTTAGAAAATGTTTAAAAAGATGTATAGCCTTCTAAAGAAATTTTGGTGATGCATGCATGCAATGCATATAAAAAGATTTTCTTTTAAATAAAAGGGAAAAAATGCATTTTTTAAGGGTCACTCATTGATTTAGTGTATTAGACAATGAAAGAAACGTATAAAATATCGCATATAACAGCCAAAGTACAGCATTTTTTTGTATCCTTTCTTCCCTGCAATGGCTCAAGAATGATGCAGAAGACAACGAGTCAAGTCTCACGAGTCTGCAAGTGTTACAGTTAGTAATTGAACCTCAACCCTTCCTGTGTGGTGTGAAGGTGGAGGGAACGGCAATGGGCAGCTGTTGTGCCCAAGAGGCCCCAGAACTCACTGTGTTATCTGAAACCCACCTGCCACTCCCACTGCCCCCCAACCCTCAATCCTGTGTGTGTGTGTGTGTGTGTGTGTGTGTGTGTGTGTGTGTGTGTGTGTGTGTGTGTGTGTGTGTGTGTGCCTACAGACTGAGGAAAACAGCAACAGGAGCTAATGTGTTCCCGCCTGAAAGTTGGGCCTAAAGAAAGCCATATGAGGGCCTTGGGGGAGGGGAGGAGCACAATGTCCCAGTCAACAAACTGTTCCTTAAATTCCCTTCCACAAGTTTATGGACTCATCTGTATGCGTGACTTCAAACTGAAGTCGATGCTGAAGGCTTACACAAAGCAAAGTTTTATGAAAATTTGCAGATTCAAATCTATGGTTAAAGAATGTGTCTTCAGGGTTTTTTTTTTTTTTTCTTAAAGATCAAACCAAGATGTGTAGCTACTGGAATGCCATGCAATATATCCTACTTGATGCCAGAATCATACTATGTTATTAGAATGATCTTTTAAAAGTATTACCTATCTCACTGAGACAATCCTAATAAAATCTTGGCTGAAGTTTATATAAATTCTCTGAACACACACATGTTCGGAGAAAATCGGGCGTGTTTTTCCCGTAAATTAGGGTGTAAACCAAGTGGCATTTACAGAAGACCTCAAGCACAGAGCACTGATGAGTCGCAATGTTTGAATGATGGGACACCTGATCCTTGAACAGTGACCAATATCTTATCGCCAACTTGCAGAAGAGATGAATTAGTCTGTGGGAATTGTGCACAATAATTCCCCAACACAACTTGTACATCTCAGGAAATTGGATGGGATGGATAAGTGCATTAGTGGACCAGGGGATTATATACCTGCATTCTGTTATTCTGCACAATCAGAAGTCCTGGTTTAACTTGAACACACCTCATGTATACTATTAAAGAAAATTACTATATTCTCTTTATGCCATCAATCAGATCAGTTTGGGTTTTTTGCAAAAAAAACAACAACAAAAAAAACAGGCTTGAATATACAAAAACAAGTTCTTTGTACCTGTGATATGCTTAAAAGAAAACAGGAGAAAAAAAGGGGAAAAGTTTATAAGGGTATTCAGTCATTTACCAGACATGGTACATTTGTATGGGTGTGGTATCGCATATTAATTTAACATTAATGTTTTATAGAAATAAATCAACTTTTTGAGTGTTGATGTTTCCTCAACTGTGTTTCATGACTTATGTGTCAATCTTTAAAGTTCTCCTCTTTGCGGCTTTGAGATGAGATTTTAATTTAAAAATTCTAACACTTTCAGAACTTTGTAATCAGCTGTATTCAATAGCAATGGCACTAGTGTGCCTCATGATACATGTTGCAAAACATCTCAACTTACAACCAAATGATAATTTTATGTGGCAAAATAATTTTTCGGCAAAATAATTAAGTGTACACATGGATTAGCATCATTATTTCGAAGAAGGTATGTAATACTTTTATGGGTTGCTTTATGTAGCCCTTAAAACACAGAGCTTTTTAAACATATATTAATAAACTTATATATTGAGGCTCAGGATTGTGCAGTATAGCGTAGCAGTAACTTAGCAAGGCAATATGAAAAAAAATCACATGGGCAAAGAAATAGCATATATACACATAACCACGTTTTTAGGTTGTTTCTATGACCAAAAAAACATAATATAATAATATGATCATTATAAAGAGTTCTCCATTTTTGCATTCCCATATTCATTCCCAAGTCATTCCCATATTCCTGTAAAATGTAAAAATTTTTAAAGTATTGATAACTTTTGTCAAACCCAAATGCACAGTTTGATATCTGAAGCCTCCGTGTTAACAGACACAGGACATTTTTTAAAAATTATTCGTCAATGACCTATTCTGAGATCTGTGTCGCTTGGGTATTAATTAAACTTTGAAAATTATGACACTGCCACAACTTGTCATCAGTTGTATTAGGTATCAGTGGCGCTTTTGATCCTCATGTTATGTTTTGCAAAACATAATTTTCAACTTACAACCAAAGAATGATTTGATTAATTGGATTCCTCTTACATAGATTGTAAACATGAATTAGAATTTTTATTATTATTATTTTGTGTGCTGTAATAAATGGTAATTATACATCTAATATGCAGTTTGTTCGGTTAATGTATGGTTACTGATTAATTACAAGTGTTTATATAAAAAGTTTTATAAGAATAAAGTTTGGCTCATAAACATTAGCTCTTACTTCTGAAAAACTTCATGCAAACATATTTATGTACTCCCTGTAAACATAAAGTATAAGCGACACTTACTGTATATCCCATCACTAGGCTGATTTAAACCCATAATGGATTAATCTTTTGACATAATCTAAGATTATTTTTTTACTTTATTTTCAGGTCATTTCAACCATCTACAGTTCAGTAGTACAAAGTGAAATGAACCAATGTTGTTCCAGGACCAAGGTGCTTGCTACATACAACATAATTTAACCACGTAAATTAACAAAACTAGCTAAGACAAAACCTAATTAGCTGACCAGCTAAGACCATAAATGAACATTTTTTAAATATAAATAAATATATTTGAATACATTAACAACTATTTAAGAACTATACAGAGAGAGCATACAGGCATCTTGTACAGCAAAAATAAATATTTTCCCCATACAAAATTGTAAAAAATAAAATAAATAAATACTTAGATTTTATTACTAGGCTAATTTAAACCAAAATGGATTAAAGCATTTTTTTTTACATAATCGAGCGACCCTGAGGTAATTTTTGGACTTATGGACTTTATAGGGACTCCATTTTGGATCTTGTACATCAACTCCCTTTTTATTCAAAAGTAAATAAGTCCTTTGAAACCAGCATACTTCATCTGGTTAAAAAGAAACTGAGCAAAGGGAGCAGCGCCAAAGGCGTTCAGAGGCATTTCCTGATATGTAACATAAGCAATTACATAACACAAGGCTTTAAAAAAAGGACGACTGTAAATTGTTCCACATCAAACACAAAACAGCCGCCATTTTGGTCCCAGCTGCTCAACACAACTCGCCTGGTCACCTTTGTGGCTATTTTAACCCTGAACTCATAAACTTTAGAAAGCTAAATTCTAAAAAAAAAAAATCTAGATTTATAGCATTTAACAATTTAACAACAACAAAAACATACAGATATAGACCTCGACACAACCAGACATGTATTTCTGTGCTAAAACAAACACCAGTCCATTGATTGGCACACGCGAGCACCCACACAGGTACGTTGCTATGATTTGAAATCGCATTGTCGCCCTGGGGAGCCAATCAGGTAACGCGCGAGGCGTAGCGATATGCTCCGAACACCAATCAGGTGAGTGCGCGAGGCGGGAAAGGAGGCGTGGTCTTTCCGCTCGGAGCTGTGATGATGAAGTGAATAGAAGGGGGAAAAGAAGGGGGGAGAATCCAATCCGGTTTGAGCTAGTTCGTGTTTCGATGGGACGGTAACGTCTTCCTGCGCTGAAACCTGTGTCTTTTTATCGAGCTAACTAAGCACTATTTTTAGTCTCGTTGCCTGGCTTACTTTCCTCCCTGTTTTTGTAGCTTATTCTTAGTTTTCCCCCTTAAAAAACAAACCAGCCATGCCCAAAAGGAGCAAAGTAAGTACTGACTGGAATTCTCTCTTTGATCTCTGTGTTTTTTAATGCAATTTAAAACAATAATGCATTGCTTTAAAAGCATGCATTCGAGTCGTAATCGCGTCTGGTTGCATTGTGCGATTTGAGGTTGCAATGTGCGTTCGTGTTGTTGCACATTTTTAAATGTTTTGATGTGCAGCGTACACACTGAGATTTTTCGTCTTAAAGCGTTAATACGTGACGCGTGCGTTTGTGTTTGCGTTAGTACGCGAAAGCGACTTTTGCTTCTTCTTCTTTTTTATGTATTTTTTTTTAAAAAGCAGATTTATTAATTTCCAGGTCCAGTGTTTACAAATGGACTAAGTAGCCCTGGATACATGGATCTAGACAAAGGGGTGGAACTGAGCGAGGTGTACTTTTCAATTCTTTCCTCTCAATAAGCCACAGGCAATTTTTAACAATTATATATAGTGCGTGTTTTACAGGTCGTTTTGATCTTTCCGTGTATATAAATCTGTTTAGATACGACTTTTTGCTTTTAAAAAGAAAAAAAACTATCTTTATTTTGGAAAATGATCTTGCATGGAGATCCGCTTCTCTGTTGCATGATCTTGTCGGTCTGTTTCCCCTTAACCTAAAAAAAAACGTATTTAAGATAAGAAAAATCCTACATTTAGGTTATTTAGTAGCCCTCTAGTAGCACTTGTATAAACGTATTCATGTGCTTATAGTCGCCACATTCGTCGCCATAGCTGAGGATTCGTGCAAATCTGTGGTTGTAAAAATGGCGAATCTCCCACACCGCAGCGACTCTGTTGTTTTCCAGCGTTTTCTTTTTTTTCTTTAAACAACCAAATTTCTTTTAGAAAACGTCTTGGCGATGAAAGGAAATCTCGCCAAAAAAATCTGAATTTGTTACATAACGCAGTTTTACGCGTATATCTTTAATTAAATCGTCAACGTTGTTGAATAGATTAGTGTGGAAGGGGGGCGGGGTTCGAAGTTCCCTCCTTCTCCCTCGTGCGCACACAGCCAGCCAATCAGCGCGCCGCCTAAAAAAAATGGCGGGATTTTGAGATCAACATTACATGAAGGGGGTGGGGCGTTGTTTGCAGTTTAAGCAGTACAGTCGCCATTACGTTGTTTTTGTTGTTATTTATATTTTTTTACTCTTATTATTTATTAAATTCTCAACTATATTTGTTGCTGTTTGGCTATTTTGGTAAGAATAATATATAATTTTTTATACATTTAAAGCTGATTAACTGTTCTTTATTTTTCAGGCGAACAATGACACTGAAGCCAGCGAGGTAAGTTTAGCTTTTTTTCATTCATTTTTGTATATATTTCTCTATTTAAGTGTATTGCAAACATTTTCACATTGTTTAAGTGTTTAACATTAAAGTGTTTCTGTTTTTTCCCAGCCCAAAAGGAGATCTGCGAGATTGGTAAACGTAAGTAGACACTGAACGAGTAATGATATGATTTGTTGATTTGTGTCTCCACAAATTCAGTTGAAACAAATTGTTAAATGTTTTTAATCAAATCTTGTGATTTTGTTTGATTCACAGAAACCAGCACCTCCTAAAGCAGAGCCGAAACCAAAGCCGGCGAAGGTAAACTCAAGCCTGTCTGCTTGTTTTATGTACTTTTTAACAAATCTAGATTGATAGTTTATTAATCAGTAATGACACGTTCTTTTGCAGAAGGCACCCGCCAAACCCAAAAAGACCAAGGAGCCTAAGGAGGACAAGCCCAAGGACGAGGAGAAGAAAGAGGAAGTCCCTGCTGAGAACGGCGAGGCAAAGGCTGACGATGAGGTAAGCGTTAGTGAGAATTTTGGCTGTTGCTAAAAAGGAAGAAGAATTGGGAGTAAAACTTTTTGTTTTTACAGGCACCAGCAACAGAAGAGACGGAGAAGAAGGATGATGCAGCAGAATAACATCTTGTCTCGAACCAATGCTCCCTGTACCTCTCTTCTTGTACAATTCAGGGGAATATTTTTATCTACTATTTTCTAAAGGCAGTTTTTTTAGTAGTTTGATTGTAGAGACACATTTTTTATGAAAGCTACAATGCATTTTGAGGGGGATTTCATCCCATTCCACATTTGTACATCCAGAACAGTTAATGTCTGTCAGTTCCTCTTTTCAATGTGGGAAGAAGTAAAACGCCATGAGCGCACACACACACAAACATTGCGCATGGCCTTTACAAAGACAGTTGGACAATTTGCCCAAATGACTAACATTCCATTGGCTCAATGAGGGATTTATTATTTTTTATGTTTGTTTGAATGTGTGTAACCTGTTATGTATGTGGGCGCGGCGGGGAGGGGGTGCAAATCACTCACTGTTTTCTTGTTTATAACGAGGCAGATTACTTAGGACGTTTGTAAGCTGTGTACTGTATGTTAATTCTTGTACCGATTCTGCTTAATAAACCTACTTTTGTAGTACCGGAGCTCTCCATGTCAGGCCTGTGCATCATCCCATGTTTTAATTTGTTGTCTTTCCTGTGATAGCGCCACAATAGATCTATATAGCAGCTGTGAAACGATCTTCGACTTTATATGCAGCGTGTATTGGTACCATGTCCGGATGTGGCCAAGATCGTATCCTTGGCAAAGTTAGAATGCGTCGATGTGCTAAAGTTTGGCCACCTTTTCAAGCCGTTCCGATGATTGAGTATAAGATCTGGCAAACTGTACAGCACTTGTACCAGCAGTAGCAATATACACGTGCAACTACAAATGTACAGTTTCTTTCAGATCATTGTTTATAGATGTATCTCTGTGTATTGTTTGATTTAAAGCGAGCCAATAAAAATTGTTTGTGACTTCTGTTTCTCTCACTTTTGTTTGAGTTCTCGACTACATCATTCAGTTTTAAGTTCTTTCAATGCAGAGCCGTCTCACTAGTGTTATAGTGCAGGTCTATAAAACTTAAGATGTAAACTAAAAGAATTTTGCCATAAAAGTTAATGCACTGCTTGATCATAACTAGTCTGTATTATGGCTAAATTTTTTATTTATAAAAAAAGACTGCAATACTCTCTAATCTCTATGCTGTACATAAATAAAGTGCAGCACAAAGTCTTCAGTAAACTTGTTACTAGCATGTCAGAAATATTTTATATCACTGTATAGAAAAAAGTTTTTTGTAATAGACAAATGCACAGATAAAAAGTCAAGGATGTCTGGTTTCACCTGAAGTAGCAAACATTTGACGCAAGTCTTACAGAAAAACTGTTAAATTCTCATCAAAATACTTGCTTCAGTTATAAAACTGCACGACTGTGTACCTGAGTGAACTGATATATCAAAGCCAAAAGAAAGTTTACCATGTACAATTTGTATATATTTGCTGATATAGTACATATAGCACACTACGGTACATGGTTCTAACACAGTACAAACTTTTGCACAGTGAATACGTACTGAACTTTTGGTAGCCAATGTGGTAATCAAAAAGTACCGTGGTAGCCCCCAAAGTATTTTGTTACTCAGCATAATACTTCCACTGTACAGACTGAAGTGACACAGTATCAACCCTAGTACTGTGTGAAGTCCTGTGGTGCCTAACATGGTAATGTCTTAAGTCCAATGGTAACACTATGGTATGTTACTGTATGCACTTAAGTTTCCCATAGTAAAGTAATTTCTTATGGGAATCTTTGATAAAGTTTTGTTTTGTATTGGTTACTGCTATATATTTTCATCTATACCACAATAATACCACAAAAAAAAGATTTATTTAATTAACAGCAGCTCGGACAGTAGTGCAGCTGAAAAGGTATGTATTATTGAACGTGTAATGTATTATGATTTCTAAAGTAATGGATTATTTATGGGGATTTGAATGGCAGATCCTCCAGTTAATCTAAGTTCAAGAATAAAACTGTTCAGGTTTAAAACTTTTCGAAAGAGATAGAGGTATAATCACTGATATGTATGATGACACACACAGGCACCGCTCAGCCATAACATTAATCACAATCACAGAACATAAAAATAAAAAGTTTTAATTTCAGTGTTTATATTTCTCTAAATATACATAGGATTTTATGGAAGGTAGTTCAGTTTTATTATGGCATGTGATTATAGTTTGTCTTCAGCGTGTTATTACAGTGGAATAAATCGTGCTGTATGGTTAGTAAGCAGGATTATAAGAATCAGGTTTGTTTATGTGATTAACAGATTTTGTGTGTGAATGGTGAGATGTGAACTAGTGTCTCTTTGACCTTCGCCCAGAGTCTGTAGTCAAAAAAAAAAAAAAAAAATCAATGTTTGATAAGGCATTCCTTTTTTTTCCCCTTAAGCACAGTATCTCAGGTCATGAGGCTGCTTTGACCAGTTCAATCAGATCACATCCTGGCAAACTTTGAACTTATTGGGAGCATATTCCTAGACGGATTGTAAATGTAATCACGCAATCAGCCAGGACATGATCATTGTCTGAAGTTAAGGCTAATGAAGCTACTGAAGGAGCACTGTCTTGCGTGTTTCTTCAGATCTCCACAGAGTCACCACAGAGCTAGATCAGTACTGATGCTGATGCAACGAAGTCTGGGAAGCTGTCGTTGTTCCAGATCATTTCAGAGGTGTTCAGGGTTATGTGCAGGATGCATGAGTTTTTCCACTCCAACCTTAACACACCATGTGATAGTTCATGGAGCTGAATTTTTGTGCACAAGGGCGTTGTCATACCGGAACAGGTTTGGGCATCTTAGGGAAATGGAGATTCTTACAAATATAAAGGCATTCCATACAATTGTCTGGTTTAAATTTTAATAAGATTTCTTTCAGATATTTGCTGTTGAGACCACTTAGAAAAGCTGGGCCTAAAGTGGCTAGAGTCCATGACAAGCTCTCCACACATTAAAAAAACTGATCCTGGTTGTAATTGTTTGTGTGACATCACCAAAGAACAGGATGTGGATATTTAAGGTGTGTGTTTGGCTGCATTTTCAGGTAACACACTTGGTGACAGTACCATATCTTATTAGTTAGATTAGCTTCACCATCCCAGCAACAGACATTGGACACAAATGATGGTTCACTTCTGGCAGGCATTCACACTCTTTAATCATTAGCAAAGAATGCTTCCAAAATTTCTCTTAGCTACAACTTCCCATGACGGTTGTCCTAATCTAGCCCAGATGCTGCCTTCAGGTCTCACTCATCTTGAGTACTGCTACCAAAGTAGACTAAATGCTTACCATGACCTATGTGTATGACTTGGGTGTGTAAATCCTTTGTCTCGTGTTGCTACACAAGAATTACAAGTTTCACAGTTTTGGACTTTCTAGAAAACAAACCAACCAAAAATACAAAGGTTTGGTAACCAGCTGCACTGATGGAGACTTTGAGTTGCCTTCATTAGGGGTTTTAGCAGAATCAAAGAAGGCACATACATATAATAATAATAATAATAATAATAATAATAATAATAATAATAATTCCACAATTAGTCAGAATATAAAAAAAAACAACTCAGTCAACTATACAACATTTATTTATTATATATAAGCATTATACTGATGCAATGATGTTCTAGCATAATCAATCTTTTTGTATTAAGCAAAAATCATCACTATACATCGATACGTGTTTGGATTCTATAGCATTTTATTACATGATAAACATCAAAGAGAGACTAAATCTTTTGAAGTGGGAGGGTCAACACAAGCAGACTGGTCTGATTATCAGGTGTGCATTAACCCATGGACATATAATGAATATTAAAATAAACAAATAATAAAAAGGAACATAAAAACTACAAAAAAATACTTGTGTCCAACTATTTGCCTGGTACTGTACAATATCATACTGTACAGCTCCTGTACCTATTAGAGACCTACTTATTAGGTCTGGGTTTTTGTTTTTACCTGTTTCTTTCTGCATCACATTAAAATTTGAAAATATATTCTGCTATAATTTACTTTGATTTCTTGATTTCTTTCTTGATTTTTTCTTCCTTTCTTCCTTCACATAAACCTACCATTTTACTGGGTGTGTGTCTGTGTTTTATACATAATTGCTATTGCATTCCTGCTAAGTTTGATTAACAGGTCTGTCTTGTTTAGACTAAAAAAAAAAAAAGCAATAAAGAAGCATTTACCAAAATTTACCAAATTTCCTTTTTCAAATATGGCAGCTTCATGTTAGCTTTGATGTTTAAATTATTATTATTATTATTATTATTATTATTATTATTATTATTATTATTATTATTATTATTATTGTCCCAAGCACTATG
>QMIH01000664.1:30975-55868 GCA_003987875.1 Clarias batrachus | reverse complement strand
TTATTATTATTATTATTAGGGGAAGATTTTGAACAAAATCTAGAAAACTTTATTCAACCATTGCACACCATTGTTTTTCTTGTGAAATTCCCAATAAGTTTGATGTGTCACATGACCCTCTTCCTAATGAAAAAACAAAAGTTGGATTCAAGATGGCCGACTTCTAAATGGCCACCATGGTCACCACCCATCTTGAAAAGTTTGCCCCCTCACATATACTAATGTGCCACAAACAGGACATTAATATCACCAACCATTCCCATTTTATTAAGGTGTATCCATATAAATGGCCCATCCTGTACTTCTGGATCAACAAAAACAAATACAACAACAGTTTCATTCAGGTTATTGGTGTGCTGCTGAAATGAGGTTTACTGAAATACCAGATTTTTATTTCTTTCTTTATTTTCGTCAATTTGTAAAACATTACCAACAAATGTGTCATCATCTAAGGATTTCTTTATAACACATAAAGTATGTAGTGATGCGATAGCTGTGTGAGTGTCATTTCAGTTTCTAGTATTCCAGTGTTGAAGTACCTGCTCCTGAAGAGTTGCCTCAAATCCCAGGATATTCAGGTTTATCCTGAGAGATAAATTTCTGAGAGAAAAAATACAGTTAAACCCTTAAAATGTAAAAACATTCCAAGGATTTTGAAAAATATAATGTAATTGTGGAATGACCTAGTCCTGTTTATTCATGAGGCCACATCACTGAGGGTGTTCAAATCCCATCATGTTTTCTTTGGCGTTTTTACCATCCTGAGATGTTGATTTTATATGTAGTGTTTGGATTAGAGATGTGTGTGATGTGATTTTATTGTTGTATTTTTACATTATTTTATTATTTATGTGAAGCACTTTGGGGCATTCGTTTTTGTTAAAGTGCTATACAAATAAAGTTGAGTTGAGTTGAGTTGAGTAATCCACTGATATCCACCAATCAGCCATAACTTTAAACCACTAACAGGTGAACTGAACCATATTTTGCCAAATATTTCACTAAGACTCAGCCTGAATAAAAATGCACCATGTAGCCACTTCAATCAGAACAGACTGGCTCGATCCGGATGAAATTTTCAATCAAAATGAGAGGGGCGATATAAGCCTGTGATTATCCATTCGATAGAGCTCTTATGTGTGATGTCAGACTAGATGTAAAATTAGCCTGCTGCCATTTTGTCTGGCCATCAGTCTGCGGTTTTACAATACCGGACAGTTGTTGTGCATGGAGAAAACCCCGACATACCTGGTCAAAAACCTGTTTTTTTTTAGTTTCCCATTAACAAAAGGAATGAGATTTGTTATCAGTCATCCATCAGGAAGCTGAAACTAATCCTGGTCACAGTTGGTCTCACTGCTGCTTGTGTAGTGAAGATTTTATCTCAGGTAACATCGTTCGTAATTAATGTTCGGTAAATGTAATGTACAAATGTATAATAAACATTTGATATACTGTACATGATGAACAGAGGTTAATGGAACGGAGTTATGTCGTTATGTTTCCATTAGCGTTACTGTGCTTTTCACGGTATTCAGTGGGCATTTGTTTTATTTTAAATGTCAAATTGCTGTTTCCTAAAATCCTACATTTGGTAGATTTTTGCGGACTAGTTTTCTATTCAGTCTGGTTTAATCATATGTGCTAAATGGGTAAATACACCACAGTGAGTGCATGCGCATTGACCTCACTCTTCTGAGCATAAAGTTGTAGTGAATAGCAAGGTAGGAAGAAAAAATCGATCAGAAACTGGTGTGTTTAATAACAGAATGTAAACTAGTCTGATGTTCTGATTAAACTATTTAACCTCATTGGATGCCAGTGCATTGTCCTCAAAATAGTTTTAAAGAACAGCTAGAGGTTTATAAAAAAAATCAGTAATACCAATCACTGAAGTTTCTAAACATTATCATATACAGTGAATCCATCTTCTTCATCTACAATAGACGTTTGAGCATCAGAACCAGATCATGCAACAAAAAAGGAGGTGGCCTGACCTAATGAATTATTTCCTTTTACACTATGTACTGTACTGTACTAAAGTCTCAAACCCTTTGGGAAATGGGAAAAATGATTCAGTGCGACCTCAGCATCAACCTCATTTCCCCTCTTGTCTGTTCCAACCACTCGGCATCACCAGTATACTAATCACCAGCTTGATCATCTGTCATCATCTGCACCTACTTTCCACTGGTTCATGCCTTAAGGTAGATGTGTTTTATGGAGAACTCTTCATCATGACTACATTAAAAATACAAGACAGTCAAGACTTTTGCCCAGTACTGTAGATGTCACTTTTTAGGAAAAAGATGACATCAGGATGCAATATGGGAAGAAGTCAAGCCAGCAGGGAAATGTGGAGCTTTTCTGGGAAACCTTGGGTTCTAGCATGTGGGTGTTACTTTGACATGTATTACATCAGAACATGTGGCAGACCAAATACACCCCTTCAGAGTAACAGTATGCCGTAACAGCAATGGGCTCTATCAGCAGGATAATGCACCCTACACCCTGCAAATATTTGTTCAGGATTGGTTTGAGAAACATGAAGAGTTCAGGATGTTGACTTGGACTCTGAATTCGCCAGATTGCAATGCAGATCAAGTATCTGTGGGATGTGCTGGACAAACAAGCCTGATCCATGGAAGCCCCACATCACAATCTACAGGACTTAAAGGATCTGCTGCTAATGGCTTGCTGTCAAATGCCACCGCATCAGACACCTTCAGAGGTCTTGTGGAGTCCATGCCTCGATGGGTTTGTAGGCACAATGAAGATCTACAGAATGTTAAACAGGTTGTTTTAATGTTATGGCTGATTGGTGTATTGTGTTTCTTTACTCTACATATTTTATTGAATGACGAAAAACAATAACTGGTTCACCAAGTTTTAACAAACTGATAACAAAGGCCTAGTAATGATATTAACACACCCAAGTAAACGTAAAACATAAAGCTGTGGACCTGCCTGCATAGATCTTTAAAAAGCCAACATGCTTTTATTCTATAGGTCAAAATATGCAGGAGCACAAAGAGGCAGCTTAGGCTTCAAATTCAATCATATTATTTAATTATTAAATATATATTATATTACAATAATAATAAATATAGTAGATTACTACTAACCAGTTTATGCATTCTTAATTAGATTTTTTAAGTTAACCTGGAAACTTTTATGTAACAGCATTTGTGCGTGTGTTCAATTGCAGATCCATAAAACAATCAACTACAGTACAATACATCTGATGATGTAATGAAATGAAAATGTTAAAGACTAAAATGCAACTATTATTTTAAATTAATAATGGACTTCATTATTACTCTTTTTACCATGTGAGATGAATATTATAATTATTGGTTTCAGTGTGTTCACCAGTGTTGAGTGCACATTTTTGTAGCATATATATGATAATTTACAGAAAGGAATGATTAATGAATGACATGTTAAATGGATTTACACATCAACACATTTTGAATAATTTAAGAAATTATATTTCATCATCATTTAGTCCACTAAAGAGGTTAGACGGATGGATGGAATCGTGTCGTTATAGTAGACCACCAGGGAGCAAACCCAAGTGTATTAGCACGAAATGTTCCATTACAACCTGTTAAACAGCATAAACTTTTTCCTGCTTCTGTAAACAAATTCAGAGGTTTTTCCATTTTTTTTCTCAAATATTAATCACATGTAAATAATAATTGTACAATAGTTCAATCAATAACATTTTAATACATTATTATATACAGTTGCACTCAGAATTATTTAAGAATATAAAAGAATATTCCTTTCTTGGCCAAAATTAATAACTTGCAATAAGATGAGGGAGTTAAGAGAAAAGATCACTGCCTTGAACAAACAAGAACGACACGACTATAAAAAAATTAAATTGATATAAAAAATAGCAAAAGGTACTAAATGTTACTAGAAATACAGTAGGAAGCCTATTTCACAAGTTTAAAGTTAAAGCTAAACTACCTGGACGCGGCTATCACCTGCTGCTACCAGATTCCTGAGGAGGAAAGTGTTGAAAAACCCTCAGTTTGACTGCGAAGGACCTACAGAAAGATTTGGTGGCAGCTGGCAGTGAAGTCTCTATAAACTATAAGGTGCATTCTGAACACTGAAGGTCAGTCACCCCTAGACGCACCTCACTACTGACACCAGAACACAATAAAAGTCGGTTGTTTGGAGGAGAAAGGATGAAGCATATACAGAAAAGTGCCCCCTGCCTACAGTGAAGCATGGTGGTGGCTCGGTGATGCTCTGGGGCTGTCAAGCCATCTGTGAGGAAGATGAAACTTCTGTCACTGGACCTTCCAACAGGACAATGATCCCAATCATACTCAGGTCCAGCAAGGCTTTCAGATGAAGTCCCGCAGCGTTCTAGTGGCCATCACAGTCGACTGACTTGAATCTAACAGAAAATCTTTGGTGGCATTCGAAAAAAAAGTAGTGGCAGTGTACAAACCCATGAATCTTACTGAGGTCATTGACCACAAGGAATGGGCTCCGAAATATTGCCAGTCTGTCACAGGTCTCTGGCTATATATCACACTTGTAGCAGATCATAATAGCTAAAGGGGGCTGTACTAAGTACGGAAGATTAAGTTAAGCCTTTATTTGCCACCTATACATTACTGCACAGTGAAATTCTTTCTTTGCATATCGCAGCATAACTGGTGTCAGAGCACAGGACATCCATGATACAGTGCCACTTGAGCAGATAGGGTGAAGGGCCTTGCTCAAGGGACCAACAATGGCAACCTGGTGGAGCTGGGGCTCAAACCCTAGACATGGTTGAATAATTTTGATACTGTAGAAGTCATTAAAAAACAATTAGGCTCTTGTGTTGACTTTGGAAACCACACTTGTTATATTAGTAGTGCAGAGCTATTTAATTGTTCGCCTGTTTCACTGATTATTACAAGCAGCTGCAATTTAGTAATTTTGGCCAAAAAATAATAATTTTCCAATGGAGGTTGAAAAATCTTGAGTGTAAATTGACAAATGTATTTTTAAACCTGTACATGTTTTTTTTCATCATGTCTAAGATTTGTATGTATTTATTTCCAAGAAGCGATATCGCCATCTAGCGGTAGCATGACATTGCTTATGCTGCTTAAGATTTTTATTAATTAATTCTATATCGATGGAGTTATCAATTATTTTAGGAAAAAATAATGTTTTAGGAAGTTGTTTAAACATCCAGGAGACACAACCCTTAAAAAAAATGCTGTTTTCCCCGGTTTTAGCGAAAAGCGTTCAATGCGCATGCGCTGAAGAACCGGCACGGCCATTTCCAGTATGGTACCGTGTTAACCAAGGCTGAGTTCCATTCCGATATGTACTTCAAAGGGTGCTCCATGTGGAGGGAGTGTCAATTAAGGGAACTTCCTTTGACAACAGACGTCATTTCCTCGCGTTACCATGGTAATATAAGCACCTCGGATAACTGTCGCTGCTGCTGTGGACATTTCACACTACGGACATGAAATATTTACTGAAACAAAAACTGATACCATTATAAAACATACTACTGAAACGTGTATAATTTGTAAAGTTATTGATTATTAAATTGTTGTACAGAGTTTTTTTTTTCACAAATTACTATCCTATATCACTAATATATCACCTATATATTAATTTCTTGATTCAATTACATTTTAAATTATTGTGTCCTTTTAATATGATGTCCTCAGTAATTAGGATAAATCCTTTTTCAAGCTTAATTTTTTTCCATTTTCCAGCTTAGTGAAGACCTTGTGTTGACTCATTCCCTACACCGTACGCAGTTCCCTTCAAACTGAACATTTTCGCTCCCTGCGATTTGGAAGCACACTTAACAGGCCTGAACACCCTATGAAGTATACTTTGCAGGGTACTTCAGACCGATTGGAGTGCACCTTGTGCTTTTCTTTTGTCTTTAAAAATACACTTCATTTGCTGCACACTATATTGAGACGTTTTGTAAATTAACAAGTCATTACCTTCAGATGTTTAAAGATGTAGGAAAAAAAAAATGTTCAATTGGCTTGAAGTGAGTTCAGAACTGCCCAGGGGATGCGGCTTCCATCCAAGTTCCTGTAACGTGCAAGTGATGTTGATCTGGTTGTGTGTACAGTTAGTTTCCACAGCCAAATGCGCCTCTTCCGCAAATAGGCAACACCAATTTCAACAATCGGCCATTCGACCTGCTGAATGCCCACAGGAAGGACAGCAAGCACCTCAGCTGGGATAATCATTCACAGATGTACAAACTTCTTTAAAAAATTTGCACTTTTCAAAGTTTTTACTGCAGCAAAGAGTTCATTCTGGTATTGTGCTTGAAGCCTTCTATAAATGTTAATCGTGTTTATGGCTTCATTCACCAGAAGTTTTATTACTAGTCCTGGTTTGACTTGAACAGCCCTCACACTAAGCATGTTTTTCAGCACACTCTGCATTCACATACTGACATGCCACTATGTGGAACTTTAAATGCTTAACTTAACAATGCAAACTAAAAAAAAACTCCTTCACAGCCAGAATTTCCTTCATTTGTAGACATTGTCTTATTATGGAGTGATGATGCACAACACTGCAGGAAGTCTTCAAATGTGCCACATTTTTTTTCTTTTTTTACACCAAAGGATAGCAGTATAGGGCTACAGACAGGCTAATGAGTTCAGCAGATTGTTACAGATGTTGCATAAAATGCCGACAGTTTCATTAGGGATGTAATGAACAGGGGGTTAACACCCCTACTTTTACATAATTATTCAATTTATTTAGTGTTGCCTATGTGTAGTCGGTGCTCAAGTGATTATCTTAATTACGCATCATGATTGAGGGGGGGGGTCGAGTAAAAATTTGCACCAATCTGGATTTTAACCAGACAGATAGGAGTGTAAATGACCAACAAACCAGCAGTGAGGTTTATTCCATGACTGACACCACAATAAATCTGATACCAATATGTTCACGTAAAAGCCATTTTACCACACAAACACTTGACAAAGTCAAACGAGACCAAAAATCCATTTCTGTTGTTTATTTAACTATACAAAACACATTGAGCCAGAGTGGAACCTGAAACGTAAAGAAAAAAAATTAACAGGATGACAAGTTCATTATAAATGCAGAAATGTACATTAAAAAAAAGAAGAAAAAAAGGGGGGTTTTATATAATGCTCACCTTTTTACGCATCCTTCTCAGGTGCTCCCTCATCAGTGCCCTTGGTGTTTCGTGTGTAGATCACCTGAGCCCTGTGCTTTGACACAAGCTTGATCATACCTAAATACAGAGAGTCAATTTTAAACTAAGTTTCACAGTTATGAAATTCATTTTTTTTAAAAAGCCAATATTTTATAAATGAACAAGAATGTCAATTTTGTTCTTAGTGTCAAAAATGGAAGGGAAGAACATTTGACTAACAAATAAAAACAAGAAACCCACAGCAGGGCACATGTAGTCTTATCAAGAGCATGTTCATTTTCATCCATCCCTGTAAGGTGGCATTAATCCAGTTGGATAAAAACGTGCAACATGTCTAAAACATCTAATCTGCATTAACATGGTCAAGTACAGCCTTCGAAGAATACCGACTTGTTTCAGTTTGTATATTAGATTTTATTTATTTTTTACGGTTTTATAATACAGATGACCTGGTCGATTGGCCAGATGACCAGACGTAGACAATTTCCAGTTTGATTGGCCGTTACCGATGATTGGACCATCAGGCTCAAATATAAACTGTTCTGTACAGAGCGCAGAAGATTCTGAGTGGTGCAACAGAAACATTTTCACAGCGTTATATTATCAAACATATTGAGCGTTAAAATCCTCTCATCTACCTTTCTCCCAAAACTCTGCAAGCGTATTAGTCTCAAACCCACTCATTATCCAAGTCTCAAATCACAGAGGGCAAGTGAGCTGAAAATCACTTGTGTTGACAGTGAATCTGTGAGATGAGTGCTGTGAAGTTGAGTTTTAGAACTTTGGAGGAGTTTGAGAAGGTAAAACCACAGTTTCTCTAGAATCCTACAGGTGGCACACATTTTCATCCAGTGTGGTAGGAGTGACCAAGTCAGTTTAGGAATAATTATGGTAGATGAATGGTACATACATTTAATTTTAAAATATGTAAAGTTTTTTGTTGTGTTTACATGCTGCGATTGATCTGTAAGTGAGAAGACGAATGCTATTTGGAATGGGCTACATTTAATTACTAAAATTCTTTAAGGTTTAAAATTTCAACTAAACCCCGGAAAAATTAGATTAAATGGGGATATTTGTAAAACCTTAACACATAAGAGTCGTAATTTTAATCAAATCGGCGCCGATCTCATGATGGGTACAGATGATAATGTGTCAGGAGCTGACTGGTCATTCCAATCCCCATCACACACACACAGACTTTTTCCATAATTTCAATTACACTTCTCCTTTAAATAATCACTCTGCACTGTTGAGCACAAATGTCAATTTAACACCAGTTTTCCCACACTGTGTCCCAACGCTACCTTTGCCGAGCAGTTCGAGGAGGGCAGCCCTGGCCAGGGAGCCTCTGATCTTCAGCCTCTCAGACACCACAGCGGGCGTGATGAGCTTGTAGTTAGGGACTTCTTTGTACAGCTTGTCATAAGTCGCCTTGTCGAAGAGGACCAGGTTGTTGAGCTTGTCCCTCACCTTTCCTTTGGACCACTTCTACTCAAGACAAATAAACAAGAGTTAGACACTGATAAACATAGCTTTACAGAATAGCAGATGAAGGTTTTGATGAAAGACAACAAGAGAAAGAAACACTTAAGCTCAATATTAGCAGCTCATCTTTATTACAAATCTACAAAAGAATGAATAGGTATCTTTGCATCCTTACTGAGCATCAGAGTGGGCTACATTTAATTACTAAAATTCATCAGCAATACATCAAGAGCAACATTAGAGAAACAGAAATGAATAAAAAGACAATATTACCTTCTTTTTTGCTTTGCCTCCAGATTTATTGACGGGATCCTTGTCCTTTTTGGCCTTGGACGTATCCTTCTTCTGCTTGCTGTCTTTAGGTGGCTAGACACATGACAGAAATGTAATTAAAATAAATTAAAGTAAAATTTTGTTTCATTTTGTTTCTCTACTACACAATATTAAAAATGTAGATACGTTTAATCACAAAACGCCATCATGTGCACATTGTAGACACTAAAGAACAAGGAAAATGTTTTTACAAACACAAAAAAATAACAATAAACCACACAAACACTTTATGAAGTATAGATCAATAATTAGTTATGTTTTCCCCCACAGAAAAGAGCGTGCGATGGCTCGCTAGCTAGCTGACACTGGGCCGCGTGCGCGCCTCGCGAATCTCAACTCGCTAGCCGACGTGCTAACCGCATCACACGCGCACGAAATATATGATTAAAACGCCACAATTCCGAGGGTTGACGTGTTTTTCTTGTTCATTGTGACTATTTACGTCCTCATCGATCACTCAACGTGAGCTACATGTCTTAAATTGACACTTAAACGCGTTATTTCTGTCTAGTTTGAGCTCGGGTACACACCATGATGAGGCTTTCGGCGAGCTGCGCGAGAGAAAGGAAGTAAAAAAAAATCCACGTCCGCTTTGTCCACGCGCTTCTTCGTCTTCCGGGAAACGTAATGTGTAATGGCGTTTTGTTCATTATCGCCACCTGCTGGATTGTTGAAAGTAAGACACTACAGACGGCCTGGCCAAAAAAAGGTCATTTCATTCATTCATTCATCTACTATCGTGCTTATCCTGCAAAGGAGACTTGGGGCACAGGCAAGGGTACAACCTGGTCATGGTGCAAATCCGTCACCGGACAGACTCAAACGCACACACTAGCACATTCATTGACACACTGTGGGCAACTTGGAAGCACCAATTATCCTAATATGCATGTTTTTGGACTGGTAGAGGAAACCAGAGTACCCAGAGGAAACCTAAAAAGTCCACTGGTACTTGAATACCCAACACAACAAACAAACAAAACATCCTATTCTTTTGATGTTTTTTTTTTTTTCACTTGTTATGCTCCTGGATCCTGAGCTTCCTGACAAACAGACAGCGGACAGCGGTTTTCAGAAAGCAACACATCAGAAGGCTGTGCTCTAACTCCCATGCTCTTCTCTCTCTACACCCATGACTACTATGCTTGACACAGTTCCAACTCTATTGTGAACTTTGCGCATGACACAGCATGAGGTTTTGGTGGTTGGTCTGATCCAGAACAACGACGAGACATGGGACAGCAGCACTATCTTCTTAATGTAAGATTAATAACTTGGACTTAATAGTCTCATAGACCAAGGAGATGGCTGTGGACTTCAGGAGAGGAAAGCAGGACTCTCAGTCCATGCCGATCAAGATCAATGGGACTTTGGTGAAGAGGTTGACCAGCTTCAAATATCTCTGAGGACTTGTCCTGGAAACCTCATATCTCTAGGCAGGGCTTGTACTAACTCAGACAGCTGTGGAAGTTCAGGATCTTTGGGGTTCTACGCCTCGATCATCCAATCTGTTTTCTCTGGGAATATTACTGCCTGGTATGGGAACAGCAGGTCCCAGGACAAAGAGGACTTGAGAAGAGTGATCAGGAGTGCTGAGAGCATCACTAGGACTGAATTGCTTGATGTACAGGACATTTACATCAGACATTTACAACATAATTCTGTCTAATACAGGACATTTACATCAGACATTTACAACATAATTCTGTCTAATTTATATCTATATTGTATTCTATATTATTTATATCATAGTCTCCTTAGTCTTATTTTTATTTTGTAAATACGTTTTTCTTAAAAATCTGCACAGTTTGGAGTTTGTTTATTTCACTATTGTTGTACTTGTACAACCATGTATGTGACAGACAAAATTCTTGAATCTTGAATCTTTTAAAAATTCTTTTTGATGGATGCTTCTAATAGAAAAACTAATTTCATTACTCAGTTATAACCATTATGGTTATATCCATTACGTTAGTAAGTCAGAATTTTAAATAAAAAAATTGAGCTAATTAAAGACAGAGAGAGAGAGAGAGAGAGAGAGAGAGAGAGAGAGGGGGAGGATGTCAGACTTTCTGCAACCTGCTGCTCCTCTCCCAAAGTATACTGGAAATTTCTCTATTTCAGCCTTGTACTTATCAGCATGATTGAACACGATTGAACCACTGAGCCCCCTGTAGATCATAATGACACCTAAATTGTCATGAATAATACATGCAGATGGAGAGAAGTGTCTTAACAACCGTGATGAGTAGAAAAACCTCATCACAATGCAAAACACATGAAACCCTGAAATGGATACAACAGCAGATGACACATCAGGTTACACACCTTTTTAGCCAAAACAAGGGAGTGACGCTACAGTGGGAGCATTCTCCCTGAAACTGGACAGCTGAGGACTGGTGAAATTTCACCTGGTTTTTTTTTTATTGTTAATCTTCAACTGTTCAGTTTCAATGAGTGGACCAAAACCAGATATATTTATGACACAACCACAAAAAAACATGGACACAATTTATGTAAAAATCTGAAAAGAAAAACTTAACAAAAGGTTGTTCTCCCTCTGGTGTCCCTCCTTGTCAATTAAAGCACTTCTTCATTTGAACACTTGCTGTCGCTCTTGGTCTTCTCTATGGAAAAAATAAGCTTAATCTTTGACATTCTCATAATCCTACACTTGGGCATAGGAAACTCATATGGTAAATGCATTTCCACTTATCTCCCTCTTATTGTTTTAAGTTTTAAGGGAAATGATTTATTACCCATCCTGCAATAGACCTGGAACCTGACTGTGAAGGAAATACAGTAGACGAGTCCCCCATTTCTTACATCATCTCTACACATTTTACAAAATGCACATTGTTCCTATAGTTTTGACTTCTCTATGCAGCCAACCTGAGCAATTCATTCAGCAGGAAATCTTGTCAGGTACTTTGGCTGTTTAGCTGCTTGTACCTCATTAGCATCCATTAAAATATGGAATTTATGACTTCAATGAGCTACAAAATGGGAACAACACAGATGCCTCCATGGTCAACAACCTAACCAGGAGACTGTTTCAATAAATATTTATTGCTATAAGAAAATTATTTATTTTCGTTTACGTCAAACATGAAGCAAAATCTGACTGCAGCATGATATGTTTTCTCATTTTATTTCAATTTATTTCTTTGTAATAATGAGATATATTTTTTTCCTTCACGGCAGCAACATGCTTCCTTATGAACTGTATACATACATGTAGAATTTAAGACATGGGCTAATGCAGGAAAAAAATGAAACTGTGGTGCAAATAAAGTAGTAACCTTGGCAAAAATATACCAACAATACACAAAAGAGTGTGACATGGGTAGCATAAATGGAACCTTCTAGGACAATATACCTGCAAGGCCCTGAATGAGTATAGTATATTTACTTCAGTTATTGTTCAAGCTATTATTCAAACCACACAAATATTTCAACATGTCATAAGTAGATTAGACGTTTGATTATACATGGGGATAAAAGAGAAAATGTGGCTTTACAGGTAAAGAAGCTTAGCTACTGAATATTTGCATTAACAGACATGTTTGCACAATTTACATGAAAAGGTCTGCAATATTATCTGTTACAAATGCGGTGAATTTAGTAAGGACATACTCATATGCTGCCAAACAAAACCCGTAAAATTAATACTTTAATTAATTTAATGTTCAAAAAACATTAAATTTACAGAAATTATTAAATCTTATGTAGAGAAACACTGTTATTTTACAGATTTGTTTCTAAATTTATGAGATCAAACACCTTCACATAAAGCAACAACACAAGTTTAGAATAGAAACCCTGTTATTTCACAATTTCTTCATAAATTCCTATGAACACACATTGAATAAAGTGTTAACAAACTCATGATTGTAATAACCTTTTTTTTAAACGAACTGACACAGAATAGTACGAGTATCATAAAAAATACAATTTAAAAAATCAGTTGTTATAGCATTACAGTACAATCCTAAAATAAACAACAAAATGAAATATTTAGACTACTGAGCTGTAACAGTGGAACATTCTCTCACAAACTTTACCATTACTGTGAAATATGCAAATAAAGCAAATTATATATATATATTTTTTTTATTATTTTATTTTATTTTTTTTACTTTTTTTTCTTTCTTTTTTTTTCACAAATAAAGTACAACGTGGTCCTTTTTAAAAAAAGTTCTAATAATGTATGTGGACAAATGACTTTACCTTTCCGAGCGCTAGTTATATACAATGCAAGTAAGTAGAATCTAAAACATATCATTAAATTTCAATAAATTTGCAGCAAAATGGACAGTCCAGTGGATCCAAGAAAGAACAATCATCTTCCAAACAGGCAGTAAACAACGTGATCCTTGGTGCATTTGGGTGGATTGTAAAAAAGAAGAAAAGAACAAATTAAGATATTAGATTCAAAAGAAAAGTACTCTAAATCATATTTAATACTAGATATGGAAAAGGGAATCTCAAGAACCTTTCAACTGGGGCCCTGTTTTTTTTTTTACTAAGTGAGATCAAAAATTTCGTAATCAGTCCGGTATCAAGTTTGAACGCTACAACCAGCAAAGGGACAAGCATGTACATCAGTGTAAACAGGTTTTTTTTTTTTTTTTTACCACCAACAGGCTCATAAAAGTAATAAGTGAGAAAATACGGAAAAGATCCCTACAAAGTAAAAAATCGGGCTCAAAATGATCCAAGGTTGAAGGAGTTCCATTTTAAATCATCATGAAAAGATTAAAAGTTATCTTATATTTCACTCCGAATATATAGATTCATATAAATTTATTCTGACTGAAGTGTATTGACATTTATTCATTGAATCTATTCATTGTAAAAGCTCAAATACACAATGGGGCATAACATTGTGGAATTTTACATTAATAAATATAAAAACATTGAAATAAGTCATTATGACCTCTCTTTCTAATGGTCTCAGACACAAATACTTATACAGCAGTTAGGAGCACATCGGCTGACTCTCTCTCGAAATACCTGTTCATCTGGCTCCTTTACCCTTACAGGTATGAATGAACCCCTGCAGCGGCTCAGCGGTGACATGGAAGAGTAATGTTATCCTCAAGGTTAAGGTTAATGTACCCGAGACTCTCCTGAGATTTATGATAGGCGAACACGGCAGTCTTAATAAATGAGGCTTTGTTTACGGCAACAACATTTACAGTAAAAATAAGATTTAAAATAACAATTAAAAAATCTCTTCCCGTCATTGTCTCGGGTTCGGCATTGATTGTCTCCTACATTCTCTTCACATTCTTCGAAGGCATGACGCAGATACTATAGCCTACATGTAAATGCGGGGCTTCTGCTACCTTACCTGTGCCACTTCCTGTGGTTAATCTTTAAAAAATGCTATAATTGCATCTAGACCTTGAATGCCAAAGTAATATAAAACTAATATGATTTAACTCAACATTACAAAAAAAATAATAAAAAACATAAAATTTTTAGTATGGACATACTAACCTTTATCTAATGAGTTTCATATTTACAGGTAATTACAATTTATTATTGTAATTTTACATAAAGTTGTACCTAATTTACAAAAACAGAAAAAAACCACAGTAAAAATAATAATGTATGTTTACTGTAAAAAAAATACTCATTTTTCAGTATTGAAATAATGGGTGGCACGGTGGTGTAGTGGTTAGCACAGTCACCTTGCACCTCCAGGGTCCGGGTTTGATTCCTCTCTCTGTATGCGTGTAGTTTCCATCCATTTACCTGCTTTACTCTTTACTTGCTATTATTGTCAAATGATGATTATGTACATATTATGATGCTTAAAAAATATGAATAAGAATATTTTTTTTACCATCGTCCTTTACCATCTAGGTGTTTACATTTTTTTAAAATAAAGCACAAAATAAAAAAGAAGGGCTGGGTTGTGTTAGCAGTTACGTGCTGCTCACCAGGTTACCCCATGATGATTGTCATGGTCTTATCACATCAACACCGTGTTTAAAAAATGTCTCAGCACCTTTAACACCTTAGGCATTCTAAGGATTTTGAACATTCCCCGAAGGTGCTTAAGATCTTCTACACCTGCATGCTTTAGAGAATTCTCACTAGAAGCATCACAGTGTGGTTTAAGGAACTATGAACAGCAATAAGACCAATTGTGTAAACAATACAGAGCATATATATATTGCACAGGCCCCTGTTAAGAACCACAGTCTGTCCATTGGCTCATATATTTTGACTTTTCTTATAGATGCTTTTTTGTTGCCTATTTTTGTTTTTGTTGCCCATTTTTGTTACTTCTCTGTTCACAAATCCAAACGCAATGTGTGACTGGGTCTGGGAGGTTTTTTATGTACTTTACCTCGGGCAGACTCTGAGCAGGAGAAAACAAGGATTGTGTGGTCAATCCCCTGACACCCAGTGCCTGGGGAAGTGTGGGCCCACCTGATAAGCTTGGGATGGAACAAATGTATTCTGTTCAGGGCATTGTCTGGGGATCTTGTGACCAATTACTCTGTTTAAGTCTTGATTATGGTTCCCATGAAATGGGACTCTGTTTGCAGTCCCGAGCTGAATGATAGGGTCAGTCTTGGTGGAATTGGACCTCGGATGGTAGGAGAGGCTGAAATCTCTGAATTCACACATGATGCCTCTCAGACTTGGCAGCAAGATAGCAGAGATCAGAGGTAGTGGCAAATGGTGCTTGACCATGGCTGTCAGGGATAACTGATAGAGGGCACCTTGCACCTGGAGCCTCTTTATGTTTGTTATAGTTTTTTGTTAGTTTAAAACTTCATTTCCCAGATGCACCTCGGTCAGGTGATGGGAGCACTCACCTGAACCGAGGTGGCTCATTAGTTTGACTTTAAATAGCATGTTTAAGTTCTGTTCGCCGCCCCCTTAAAATTAGGCAGAGAAGAATGCTACTTTAACATGTAATTATTTATCATAATAATTATTTATTTAAATAATGAATAAAGTCATTTAGTCACAATATTTTGCTATATTTCTTAATATCATTTATTTATAATATTAAAAAAACACTAAACTGGAATACGGTCATTTATGTTTGTGTACGTGGGGCAGCGGACAAACGAGTGTCTATGGAGGCACATCAATTTTTTTTAAAAGCATGTGACTTGAGGCTGAGCTCTAATTGGATTTCTTCAAATCATCCTTCGGGACTCACAGTACTGGACCATTCTCAACAAAGAAAGGAAAGCAAAATTTCTTTTCAAATAGAGCCACTGGCCTGTGTCTATGCAGCTTTTGTTTGTTTTTGTGCATTTGTGTTTAATAAATAAACCCACAATAAACCCACTTTAAACTTCAATTCACTGTTTTAAAGTACATGTATTGCATGATTTATTTCATACTAGCAGTAATGATGCTTAATCACCTGATAAATGGCTATTTACAGGCGATTATTAAAAGTTTAATTTTAATTTTGCTTGCGCCCCCCCCAAAAGAATTTTTGCACCAGCCGTCACCAATAAACAGGAGCTTATTTGCACAGTTGTTCTAAAATCGTCTTCTAAACTCAATCAGGTGAAGCTAAAATTACCTCCTCTATTGCACACTCACACAATTACACACTTATGCAGACTTACAATAGTTGCTCACTCTTCTTTGCAGAGCTGTTCAAGTTGAGTTAAATTTGATGGTGACTGTTTGTGGACTGCAGTCTTCAAGTCATTCCACATAATTTCAATGAGGTTCAAGTCTGAGCTCTGACTAGACCATGCAAGGACATTCACCTTTTTCTCCTTCAACCACTGTGTGGTCAATTTTGCCGTGTGCTTTGGGTCATTGTCATGTGGGAATATAAACCTTAAACCTTTTTCCCATTGACAACTTTCTGGCAGAGGGCAGCAGATTTTCCTTAAGAACCAATTTTACTTCTATCCTACACCCATTCCCTGCTGCAGAGAGGAGGAGTAGGAATTGTGTAATTTGGATGTTGAGCTGTATTGGATTTGCATGAGACATATTATTTGGTGTTGTGGTCAATTAATTACATTTGTGTTTTTTTTTTTTCTTGCAATGGTCTCATACAAGAATTTGAAATATGAATGTCACATGCTCACTTTTTGTCACAAATTCCTGTAACTGCCTCTTGGCCTGATTTACCTGATTTACCTGATTGAATTTACAAGTCATTTTTAGGAGGTGTTGGGGGAGTGATCCCTTTCCAAAGTAGTGATTATTTTATTTATTTATTTATTTATTTATTTGTTTTACTCCAACATGTTGGTGTTATATCTTTAACTTGAATGTTAAAAGTTGCACTCGAGTAAATACAGCTGGATAAAACAAAAAAGAATGCGTCCATCTCCATTTCAGGCTGCAAAGGAGAGAAATGTGATTATTTTTCTAGAGGATTGATTCTTTTCTATGCGCACTGTATACAGTATGTACTATACCATAGTGCATGGTTATTTTATGTGCTGTAGTATGGTGTTATTGAACATGCACCCGGATGTGTGTATGTACCATAATTGTGATATTTATATATCATCCACTGTATGTCCACTGTATGTACATATTTGTTGAAACTATTATATACATAGCATAATATGGTACTGCCTGTACTATGCCATACTAGTTTTATATATTAACATATCTGATATGGTACAGAGTGTACAAACATGCCACAGTAGATACCTGCCTGTTGAACATTTGTAGCAATTGTCATACCCAATACGTATGATGGTACACACCAAACAAGATTAGTACACAACATAGTACTACCATAGTACTACCACTACCAACATAGTACTACCATGTAAATAAAATGTACCAACAAATCAAAATGGGTGGAGCTCCTCTCTTTAAATTCCTGCAGCACATTGTGCGTCCACAGAACAACAGGCAAACGATAACAGGTAAGTTCTTAGTGCTTACTTTTCCACTAAGGAAAATAAGATTGTATAAGATCAGTTCGATATTTTTATCAGTTTCTTTCTTTCACATGCTGTCAGTGATAAAACTTCTAAAAGCTGCATGTTTAAAAAAAATGAAATTTTATAACATAATTGACAAATGCAGTAATATAATAGTGATAATGTTAAAAGATGATTCACACATAGTGTGCATATTTACCTTGAATTAACCATTAGAGATAGGCATGATGAGGTGTTGTGTGTTCACATTTTAATCTGTTGTCCCTGCGTCCATATAAATTGGCACTTGGTGTGACTGAGTGTGCATGGTACCCTGTGATGAACGGTGATAAAATATTTCAAGATATTACCTGGATTGAGTGAATCAATCAATTGGTGTAGTCCCTAACAATTTTCTGCTATTATAAATTTTCTTGAAAACTAATTTTTTCAAACCCTCTTTCTATGCAGATCGTTATTATTTGTTTAAACTACCCTTTATTAGCTGATAAACTGACTTTTGATCAGATGCTGATCAGTGTAATAAGAAGGACATTCTGAGAACACATCCCAAATGTCATTTCATCAGGCCTTTTTGGAGTGCTATAAATAAAAATGCTATTATTATTTATGCTATTAAATAAGCATAAAATGTAATAAAATAAAAATAAATATAGGTATAAAAAATAGGAATAAAAAAAGAATATATATCAAACAGTATTAAAAGCAGAATATGAAAATATGAAAAAGTATCAATATTGTAAACAGTACATAGTGTGCAAATTACACAAGTTTATGGTCTGCAGCAAGACGAGTTTAAATAAATTTAACCTTGATAAACGAGCAAGGTCTTGACATACGAGTAGTACGTATGTGCTTTGTTTGCCCAGCGTCACGTGATCACAACTGAGCCAACGGGTTGTCTCTCTCATGTGCTGTGGGATTGTGGGTAATTGTGTATGAACATGCATCACTCGTATAGTCAGAAATCGTTCGCGCGTGTACTGTTTACTCTAACACTGTGACTATGTGTGTGTGTGTGTGTGTGTGTGTGCACGTAAAGTAAAAGCAAGTGTCATTAGAGAGGTTCCTTGTTAAAGATCCAGTTTCCCGACAGTGATTCCGTCAGTGTGCGTGTGAGTGTCATTAGGTACGTTCCTTGTTAATGAAATTTCCAGACAGAGCAGTGTTTCCGGTATTCCCCTCCCCTCTTCTCTCCTCTCCGTCTTATTTCAGCAAACACACGCAAACCCACACACACATACACTACACAGACACACAAACACACAGACACACACTACACATCATACACACACATCCTACACACACACACACACACACACACACACACACACCCACACACACACACACACACACACACACACACACACACACACACACACACACTATGCATCCTACACACACTACCTATGCTACACAAGGTCCAAGTCCCCGAACCATTAAGATCACCACAAAATGTGGCCCACATTGAGTGACATAAGCAACCAGTGCTTTTTGGAGGTCTTAACAATGCTGCAAGTAATGATAATCAGCCCAAGTACCTGCGCCATCGCCGATCAGGCGCACCGGAAAAACACTTATGCATATTCAATGACAACAGTGTCCGGGGATTTTTAGAGGTCTTAGCCTGCTTGAAGGATTTGTGGTGCGCCTGGGTGGCGATGGCACAGGTACTTACAACTATATTTGTACTTGAACATTTACTCTGAACATTTTTTGGGGGGGGCAATTGGTGTTTAAGCAATGCTTCCTGTTTCTTTCTCACTAATGCATGATTCTGTAAGTGACAGCTGCAATGTTCCTGTGTTTCAGGGGGGAAAATTATAAAAATGGAGAGCATAGTGAGTGATTATTGCAAATATCTGCAGTCTTTTGAGGTACTGGTAAAGAATTCCAGAGAACATGAGTGCATGATAGAGTTCATCCATACAGTGCTACCAGATGTCCTGGCCAGGTACACACTGTGTAACACTATGACTATGATGATGTAACACTATGATGATCAACTAATACACTATATATTATTACAAGCATTATTAATAGTATTAACAGTAATAGTAATTATACACACGTTAGCATTCTTTTAAAGTATTATACATTCTAAAGCATATCACATTAAAACACTATATACAATGCTTTAATTTGTCCTACAATCCATTTGTGCTATAATGCAAAATAATACACTCTTTACTCCTTTTTGACTTGTGCAGCATTGGAGCAGGAGAGCCCACTCTGAATGTGATGGGAGTGGGAAGCGGATCAGGTAGATCGCTTTATCAGGATATGTTAGAAATCCTGTATATGTATCTGCATTATTTGTAGTAAAGCTTGCATCTTCTTACAGGCGAGATCGATCTGGAAATTCTCAAAGTGCTGCATGAAAAGAATCCTGATGCCAAAGTAGAGAATGAGGTGGTGGAACCTAGCAAACCCATGCTTAACAAATATAAGGGTAAAAATAAACATAAACTTGATTTTTGTTGCCCTTTACCTTCAAGATGTTTGAACCAAATAGAGGTTAAGCAATAGGAACGTCCATGACGAAATTTGCTTCCCAGGCTTTATCACAATACTGTATGTAGAGTATAGTATGCAAGGGTGTAGGGTGCAGTTTAAGGATTAGTTCTTGTTTGCTTAATGCATAAAGTTCTTCATTAACCTCTTAAGACCTGAGCTTCAATTTCTCATGCATTTTATTTTTTTCCTAAATATTTGGGATTACTATGACCTACTGTAACAAGTATGAAATCTAAGCACTGTCTTTGAACAGAAAATTGGGCTTGACACTCTCTGGTGTTTCTACTTATTGGTGTATTGTGCTTTTGCTACCATTAATGATGCCATAATGTGTGTACTAATGAGGACAACAGGCCTAAGTTAGACAGAATGAAGTATGAGCTGCAGCGAAAACCAAAAAGTGATGGCTCCATATGAAGACGCAGAGACCCAGGAATAAAAGGTGCCTCCACTTATGTTCCAATCACATCACATTTTTTTAATATACTGATGCTGGATTTTTTTTTTCTTCTAGCTTTATTATCGAAGACTCCGGGCCTTGATTATGTTACTTTCAGGTGGAATAAAATGACTGCAACAGAATTCAGGACTGAATGGAATGAGAGAAATGGGGAAAAAATGCACTTCATTAACATGATTCAGGTTTGTGTGTGTACAGTATTGTTCATTTCAGCTACAGTTTGTGTACTATTAGTATTAGGAATTTGTTTCAAAGAAGGATGAACTTATATTTCCACTTTTTTTGCCAACTACAGAGATCACAGGTGTTTAATATAAAAATATTTGGTGTAATATAAGCCACAGGAGACTATGATAAATCTTCTGTACAAGCTGATTCTAAATGATATATTTTAGGGCTCCCTGTCTGAAGTTGAATCGGGCTAGTTCTTCTGATGACAAGTCAAAGACAAGGGTGTATTCACTGAAGGGAAAATGATGGTGAGAGCTAAACATGGTCCCTAGCATATGTGTGTAGGGCAGAGCAGTTAGTACAGTTTTTTTTAAAACATGCTACTAGCTTCAGGTTTCATAGAAGATATATTTATTATGTTCTTGAGCAACAGTCTAGTGATAAGCATAAACCTGGAAATTGCTTGTTGCTCATTAATAGTTGTTAAATATTAACAGTATATCAGTTGCTAGAAGAATAACAATATTAAGTTGATCTACTGTTTATTAAATAAACTGTTTATTTATTTATAGGTTTTAAATATTGACATAAAAAAGTTATAAAAATATAGGTTTAAGATTTAATATGTGACAGCGGTTGACAATATATCAGTTGCTAAGCCGTGAACAGAAGAATAGCAATATTAAGTTGATCTACTGTTTTTTATAGATGCTGTGCTATGTGGATGATATGGAGAGCACACTTTCCTTCTACCGGAGTTTACTGCACAAAGATGGGAAAATCCTTGTCATTCTGGCCGGAGGTATGCAGACACTGATTTCCTGATTCACCCAGGTTRKGGAATTACTGATTGAGACCATTGTTMATGCTTGATGTCCCTGCAGCTGAAAGTGCATGGGCCAGACTATTTTATGACTACGAAGATCAACTGTACCAGAAGGGATTTGGCTTGAATATTTCGACCAAAGAGRTCAAGAGSTATCTGGATTCCCAAAAAATCYCCTATCAAACTTACAGGTTACACTCCCCATTGGATGTCACTGARTGTTTCACACCTGGAGATGAAAGAGGAGAGGAGAAACTGGACCTTGTGACTGAGCTGATTGACTTCAGTAAGACTGCTCCTCCAGAGCTGAAGGAGAGAGTGCTGGAGTTTCTTAAACATCCAGACAACAGCCAAGAAGTGAACGGCAGGATCCTGTTTGACTGTAGCCTGGAAGCCGTGCTGATCGACGCATAGGGTCAGAACTTTAGGATTTCCAGGCTGTTGGACAAGTGTTTCTCTGCATGGTGTATCTGTACATTCTGACCCATGCTGACCGGTGCACAGGGCAAGAACTATAAAATACATCATGCAGAGAAACGCTTGTCTAACAGCTGGTAAAATATATGAAGAAAAAGATATGAATAGACAGTTGTAGGTAATAATTCCTACATCAAACTGACTGCCACTTTATCATCATATTCATTGCTCAATAAAATTTTGTATCATTAGTACTATGTTAATTTGAGAAGTTGGACTGATTGAATGAATTACAAACTTCAATTAAAGAACATTACAAAAAAAGATACTTTTTTCTGTAGACACAAAGTTTAAAAAGATGTCTTGTGTTAACTTCTTGAATCATCCAGCTTTTTATTTTCATTCATTTTTAATATTAACTATTGAACATAATTCATTTGCATACACTCCAACTTATTAAGAGACACCTAATGGAAGACAATCTTAACATTTAAAAAGCAGGAGAGAATTGGTGAGACCTGTTTTGGGAACATGGTTTTGGGAAAGAATGCATGTGAGCTTTTATGTAAGATTTTTAATCTTAGCTATTAACACAAAGTCACATAAAATCACACACAATGTAGTGAAAGAATGTAATTACTAACTAATACTACAAATACAGTAGTAAAGTAAATGTAAAGTATGGCCATATAGTTCTTGGTGGAGATATTTGTAGGCTATGGTGTGTTCTGGGAAATTTAATGACAGAACAAGATGACACACATCTTCACCAGCTACCAAAAAAATGTCATAAATAAATGAATGAATAATAATAATAATAATAAAATACAAGATCTTACTGGTATTCTACGGCCTACCAATAGATTCAAGATTCAAAAAACTTTTTTAATCCCAGAGGGAAACTGCACTAGGACAGGAGCCTGGATTCGCTAGCTAATGGGCATGAAATCTTGGCATATAACGCGGTCAGGGATGTCACTGGCCGGGATCCAGCACTGCTTGTCTAAATCATAACCTTTCCATTCAATGAGGTATTCAAGTCTTCTCTTCTTGCGACATCAGTTGAGCACTGGCTCACGAGAACGTACACTTCACAATTCATCCTTATACAGTACTTTTGTCAGCAGTCAGGTCACCAATAAACACCACTGACCCAGTTCCACTGACAGGCATACATGCTTATTCCATAACACTGCCTCCGCCATGTTTGATATACTTTTTTTATTCATATCATTTTGGTACAAGTTAATTTTGGTTTCATCTGTCCAAAGAATCTGGCAAAGTTTTCAGACAAAGTCTATTCTTGAGTATCACCAAAGGTTTTCACCTTGTTGTAAAAAGCCATTTTTTGGCAGAACACTCTGACATGACACACCTACCTTTTCAAGCGTGATCATGACTTTGCTAGATATTGTGAAACGGTTCTTCTTCACCATGGACTGGTCTACCAGGGCTGTTTCTGTTGCTGAGCTTGTCAGTTAATTCCTTATTTTTAAGTGGCCTTCATTTAACTAGGAGTGGCCAATACAACAGTATTAACAGTAGTAATGGAACACAGAGTCACTCCCAGTCGAATGTGTGTGTACCAATTCGTAAAAATGTTCTAAACGGTTGTGTTGGCCACTCCCAGTTAAATGATTGCCACCTTTACTTGCATTTGGACGTCATGCTGACAGCTCGAGTGAACAGATACCAAATACACATGTAACACTTAGAACCATCTCCAGGCCTTTTATCTGCTTGATTAATCATAGAGTAAGGAGCCATTTGCCCCCGATGAGCAAAACAAGGGTGATGGTGGCATATTTGTATGTTGTCAATACATTTACAACAACTCACACAATGTGGTAGTGTTGACTTGCATTTGTCTGTTTTCTGTTCAGTTATACTCAATGATTCATTCCTTGTAAATTGCACTACCATAACTGTTATCACCACAGTCATAAAACCAGTCCAGTCATATAAATAAAAGGTGCCATGGAATGAACATGGGTGGAGCTACACGTTTATAAGCAAGGAAATTATCTGAAATGATCACAACTTCTGCAACAGATTGTGTCTCCCCAGAACAAGAAACAAAAGAAAATAAGTAAGTCATTTGGGTTTATTTTACTATGTAGATAATTTCTCACAGTAAATGTCTAGTTACCAGATACCATAACATATTACACATATGTAACTTATGTCTAACCCTAGAGCTAGGCAAAATAGGACGGCAGCTCAAGGATTTCAGCTTTGATCCTGAGCTCAGGCTCGAGTTTTTTTTTTTTTTTTGGTCAGTTTGGCATGTTTTGTCATTGTCTCTGTAGCATTATCAGGAGAGGTATAGCAAGTTTCAACCAAACATATTTTTGTGTATATGACTCATGTGTTCTTTATCCTAGAATTAACATTTTACTATCCTTTAAATTGAAGAGAGCTTAGATATCATTCGTTTAAATTTTAATACATTCAATATATCATCAAAATTTGGATAACCTACTCCTCCTATCAAATCTTCAAATCTTCTACAGAAATGACAAGTGTGTGTGTGTGTGTGTGTGTGTGTGTGTGCGTGTGTGTGTGTGTGTGTGTGTG
>QMIH01000664.1:0-30548 GCA_003987875.1 Clarias batrachus | reverse complement strand
TACACACACACACACACACACACACACACATATACACACCATACATAGACACAACACATCCTACACACACACACACACTACACATCTTACACACACACACACTACACATCCTACACACACAGAAACTACACATCGTACACACACTCACCTAGACACACACACATGCCCCTGAGCCATTAAGGTGTTAACAACACTGCAAGCAATGATGATCAGCCCAAAGATGTGCGCCATCGCCGTCCAGGTGCACCAGAAAGACACATCCAGCCATAACGATGCCTTAAATGTATGCATATTCAGTGACAACAGTGTCAGGGTTTTTTAGAGGTATAAGCCTGCTCAAAAATCACACAGGTTGTGCAGCGCCCCCGTGCGGGGTTGTCTTCTTGGTGCTTGGGCCCGCTCATTAGTGCTTGCAACTATACTTTTACTTGAAATTTCTCTGTACTTTTAATTCTGCTTCAACTCTGATAAATATTTTTCATGGTGTGTGTGTGTTACTAACAATTGCTGTTTAAGCAGAGATTCTTTCTGAAAGATGAGATGATAATGTGCAGTCCTAAGTGACAGCTGCAATGTTCCTGTGTTTCAGGCTGGAAAAATTATAAAAATGGAGAGCTTAATGAGTGATTATTGCAAATATCTGCAGTCTTTTGAGGTACTGGTAAAGAATTCCAGAGAACATGAGTGCATGATAGAGTTCATCCATACAGTGCTACCAGATGTCCTGGCCAGGTACACACTCACTGCAACTCTACATACACTCACACACATACACACACACACACACACACACACACACACATACACACTCACACACTGCAATTCTACACCAAACACACCCACCCACGCACACACACACACACACACGCACACACACACACACACACACACACACACACACACACTGTATATCTCCAAATAGATACTGTAACACTCTCCATTATTTACATTAATACTCTATATAACATGGTTTTATGTATGCATGTACATTTATGTTCTCTATACCAAGCTAATAGTTATTTACCTCATGACAACTCTACAACACTTTCTGGCATACATTACCACTAAAGTGAGGTATAACACTATGATGATCAACTAATACACTATATATTATTACAAGCATTATTAATAGTATTAACAGTAATAGTAATTACACACACTTTAGCATTCTTTTAAAGTATTATACATTCTAAAGCATATCACATTAAAACACTATATACAATGCTTTAATTTGTCCTATAATCCATTTGTGCTATAATGCAAAATAATACATTCTTTACTCCTTTTTGACTTGTGCAGCATTGGAGCAGGAGAGCCCACTCTGAATGTGATGGGAGTGGGTAGCGGATCAGGTAGATCGCTTTATCAGGATATGTTAGAAATCCTGTACATGTATCTGCATTATTTGTAGTAAAGCTTGCATCTTCTTACAGGCGAGATCGATCTGGAAATTCTTAAAGTGCTACATGAAAAGCATCCTGATGCCAAAGTAGAGAATGAGGTGGTGGAACCTAGCAAACCCATGCTTAACAAATATAAGGGTAAAAATAAACATAAACATGATTTTTGTTGCCCTTTACCTTCAAGATGTTTGCACCAAACAGAGGATAAGCAATAGGAACGTCCATGACGAAATTTGCTTTAGGATTGATGCTGGGAGCACGGGTTTCATTTTGTGTATGTGCATGTGCAATGCAGTTATCTTTTCCAAAGCTTCCAAAAATACAGTATGTGAGTGTGTATCCAGAAATATACAGTTCTGTATCTGTAAAAAGTCTTGAGCCACACCTCTTTTCTTCATATTTTGCTTCAGATGACTTTCTTGTAAAATAGTTTTCCATGCATCCGGGAGGGACCTTTTGGCTCTCATTTTTGGCAAGTTTTTGTTTCTCTTTTTCATTGATGTCCCTGTACCTGAGCAGTTTCAGAGGAATGCCTTATGTTGGTTAAGCCACACAGAAATGAGGTTGAGGTTTGTTACATAGACATAAATTTTTTATTGTACTTTTAAGTACTTTGTAGCTGGTTGCAGTAAAACATTTGTTCCCTTTCTTTAATTTAATGTACAGTACATTTAATAAAATTTCATTTAATATGTGGAATTCAGTGATGCCAAGACTTTGTCACAGTACTGTATGTTGAGTACAGTTTGCTAAGGTGTAGGGTGCAGGTTAAGGATTAGTAGTGTATATAATACGAAGGTATATAGTAGACATAGATTGGGATGACAAAATAAAAAAATAGCCACTAGGACTAGGACTCCCTTTTTCTGCAGCAGCTGGGTTTATTATTGTCTGTGGTTGGAATTTTTCTTCTGTTCATGCATAATCATTATTGTCAAACTACCATACCTGTTTTTATGTACTGGTGCTTTATTATTATTATTTTTTTCTAGCTTTATTATCGAAGACGCCGGGCCTTGATTATGTTACTTTCAGGTGGAATAAAATGACTGCAACAGAATTCAGGACTGAATGGGATAAGAGAAATGGGAAGAAAATGCACTTCATCAACATGATTCAGGTTTGTGCATGTACAGTATATCTGAATGTTCATTATTTGTCATGATCTATATCATGTCTGCTGTCTGTCAGTCGTATTTCCCACGCTTCCGTTTCCGCCCCGTCTGCACACCGGTTTCTCATTCTCCAGGTGATTACCCCAGCATTTAAGCACACGCCGTGCATGGCTTACCTGCTGGATTATTCTGCGTTACATACCTCAATTTTCTCGCGTTTTCTTTTTCCCGTATTCACGTTGCCAAGTTTGCTTTGTTTCTCGTTTCTCACTTTTGTCTCTCGTCTCAGATTTGTTCGTCTCGCTCTTTTGATCTCTCGATTTTGACCTTGCGCTTTCCCTTCTGGTTTTTCAGCTTCTTGTTTACATTTTTGAATTTAAGTTTTGAGTTTTTGACTACGGCTGTCGCCTTCCGTTTCTGCTTTGATATTCCACCGACCCTAACAGCTCTAACCTCTCCCAAGAACCACATTCACTGGGACCTGGAGGCCGAGAGGACCTTCAATGAACTCAAGCAACGATTCACGTCCGCCCCCATCCTAACCATCCCGGACCCGTCAATTTGTCGTGAAGGTCGGTGCCTCCAGCGCGGGGGTAGGGGGCGTCCTATCCCAGAAAGTCCCACATGATAACAAGTTACACCCCTGCTCCATCTTTTCACACTGCCTAAGCCCTGATGAAAGAAACTATGGCATTGGTGATTGTGAGCTCCTGGCCATCAAGTTAGCTCTGAACGAATGGAGACACTGGTTAGAGCGGACGAAGGTTCCCTTCCTGGTCTGGACTGATCACAAAAACCTTGAATACCTACAGAGCGCCAATAGACCCGATGGTCTCTGTTCTTCAGTAGGTTTAACTTCACTCTCTCCTATTGCCCAGGATCCAAGAATTCCAAGCCAGACGCTCTCTCGAGACAATTTCCTGCCACTCATGACATCAATGCCAATGACACTATCCTGCCTCCTACCTCCTTGCTTGCGGCCGCAGAACTTGACATTGAAACCAAAGTTAAGCAAGCCCTGACCAACGAGCCTGGTCTTAGCAACGTTCCCCCTAAATGCCTCTTCGTTCCTCTCTCCCTGCGTCCCCAGGTCCTGGAGTGGGCCCACTCCTCCAAACTTTCCTGCAACCCTGGCGTGACCCACACTTAAGAAGGATGTCTCCAGCTTTGTGGCAGCATGTGACATTTGTATAAGGTCCAAACAACCAACACTGCCTCAGCAGGCCTCCTCAGACTTTGTCGGATTTGTTCGCCTCCTCCTTTCCCTTCTGGTTTTTCGGCTTCTCGTTTACGTTTTTGGATTTAACGCCCCGCTCTTTTATCTCCCAGTTATCGAATCTCCGCTCTCCCTTTTGACTATGGCTGTCGCCTTCATTTCTGCTTTGATATTCCGCCTACTGAATTTTTGGTTCCGACCTCGCTTACACGCCTTGACCACGCCCCCTTCAAGCCTGCCGTCATGCTCCACGTTTGGATCCATCTTGCTCCGTAACCGTGCGTGACATTATTGTTCATTTCTTTCCATTTCTAATACATTTTGTGTACTATTAGCATTAGAAATTTTGTTCAAAGAAGGATGGCTTTCTCTTCTATTTCCACTTTTGTGCCAACTACAGAGATCACAGGTGTATAATATTAAAATATTTGTTGTAATATAAGCCACAAGAGACTATGATAAAATTTCTCTACAAGCTGATTCTAAATGATATATTTTAGGGCTCCCTGTCTAAAGTTGAATCGGGCTAGTTCTTATAATGACAAGTCAAAGACAAGTGTTCTATTCACTGAAGGGAAAATGATGGTGAGAGCTAAACATGGTCCCTAGCGTATGTGCGTAGGGCAGAGCAGTTAGTGCAATTTTTTTTTTAACATGCTGCTGGCTTCAGGTTTCTTAAAAGATATATTTATTATGTTCTTAAGCAACAGTCTAGTGGTAAGCATAAAACTAGGAATTTTTCGTCCTTTAAATATTGACATAAAAAAGTTATAAAAATATAGGGTTAAGATTTAATATGTTACAGCTGTTGACAATATATCAGTTGCTAAGCCGTGAACAGAAGAATAGCAATATTAAGTTGATCTACTGTTTTTTATAGATGCTGTGCTATGTGGATGATATGGAGAGCACACTTTCCTTCTACCGGAGTTTACTGCACAAAGATGGGAAAATCCTTGTCATTCTGGCCGGAGGTATGCAGACACTGATTTCCTGATTCACCCAGGTTRKGGAATTACTGATTGAGACCATTGTTMATGCTTGATGTCCCTGCAGCTGAAAGTGCATGGGCCAGACTATTTTATGACTACGAAGATCAACTGTACCAGAAGGGATTTGGCTTGAATATTTCGACCAAAGAGRTCAAGAGSTATCTGGATTCCCAAAAAATCYCCTATCAAACTTACAGGTTACACTCCCCATTGGATGTCACTGARTGTTTCACACCTGGAGATGAAAGAGGAGAGGAGAAACTGGACCTTGTGACTGAGCTGATTGACTTCAGTAAGACTGCTCCTCCAGAGCTGAAGGAKAGAGTKCTGGAGTTYCTTAAACATCCAGACAACAGCCAAGAAGTGAACGGCAGGATCCTGTTTGACTGTAGCCTGGAAGCCGTGCTGATCGACGCATAGGGTCAGAACTTTAGGATTTCCAGGCTGTTGGACAAGTGTTTCTCTGCATGGTGTATCTGTACATTCTGACCCATGCTGACCGGTGCACAGGGCAAGAACTATAAAATACACCATGCAGAGNAATGTAGTGAAAGAATGTCATTTCATGTATAATCATTTATCCAGCACATCTTTTTTATTAAAAGTTGGCAATTTGGCAATAAGCGATTAGGGATGAAACATGGTCATGAACACACAATTCATTTCAGTTTCTAGTGTTGAACTTTAGCCAACATTAAATCACTCAGATTAACTTAACTAATACTACAAATACAGTAGTAAAGTAAATGTAAAGTATGTCCATATAGTCCTTGGTGGGCATATTTGTAGGCTATAGTGTGTTCTGGGAAATTTAGTCTTCCTGACAGAACAAAATGACACACATCCTCACTGGCCACCTACAAAAGGTAATAAATAAATAAATGAGTAATAATAATAATAATAATAATAATAATAAACAAGAGCTTACTGGTATTCTACGGCATACCTGGTGGGCATGAACTCTTGGCATATAACACGGTCAGGGATGTCACTAGCCGGGATCCAGCACTGCTTTCCATTCAATGAGGTATTCAAGTCTTCTGTTCTTGCGACATCAGTTGAGCACTGGCTCACGAGAATTTGTCCTTCCATGTTAAAATGCTACTTTTGACATATAAAGCATTAAATGGTCTCGCACCGCAGTATCTGAGTGAACTGCTATTGTCTTACCATTCGCCACGCCTACTTCGATCAAAGGATGCAGGCTGCTTGTCAGTACCGCGTATTATGAAAACAGCAGGGGTGTTTGCTCTCCCCCACTCTCTCTTTCCCTCTCTCTGTCGAGCTACACATGTCGTTCTTGAGCTGCCAGTGATCCAGACCCCCTCTACCCTCTGGACCTGTCTGACACATGCTTGTGCCCCACTTCTGGTTGGAGATCTCATCACATGGATGCCCCGCATGTCTCTTTGGGAGGCGTCTGATGTCTGAGGACGGTTTCACTCTACTATGAAGACGGTTCTGGCCTCGACTGATGTTGACAACTGTTTCCCTGCAGTCGCTCGATAGTTCAGGGCTACCTGTCTACCTGAGCCTCCAATAACTACCTGGACTCCATATTCACATCAATTAACATCTGTTAACAACTGTTATACTGAACTGACTGCCACCTAACACACAGTATGAATGCAGAACAATTCCTGCTTTCTGTTTCACCCAGATGAGGATGCGTTTCCTGTTGAGTCCGGGTCCTCTCGAGGTTTCTTCCTACTGCTATCTCAGGGAGTTTTTCCTTGCCACCGTCGCCCTCAGCTTGCTCATCAGGGACTATCTGACTTTCTGACCATTTTTGATTCATACACATTCACATTTCATACAAACGTAAATAATTCTTTTGATTGTGGAAAGCTGCTTTGCGACGATGACAATTGTTGAAAGCGCTATACAAATAAAATTGGATTGAATTGAATTAAATGTGTTTGAATATTATCAGAGCGTGTAGTCATGTGCACTTCAGAATTGATCCTGATATTTTTATCAGCAGTCAGGTCATCAATAAACACCACTGGCATCCTTCCATACATGCTTATGCCATAACACTGCCTGCACCATGTTTGACAGATGATGTGGATTATGAGCTGGTCCTTTACTTCTCCATACGTGTTTTTAATCATATCATTCTGGTACAAGTTAATTTTGGTTTCATCTGTCCAAAGAATTTGGCAAAGTTTTCAGGCAAAGTCTAATCAGGCCTTTCTCTTCTTGAGTATCACCAAAGGTTTTCACCTTGTTGTAAAAAAGCATTTCTTGGCAGAACACTTTCACATGACACACCTACCTTTTCAAGTGTGATCATGACTTTGCTAGACATTGTGAAATGGTGTTGTATTCACTGAAGGGAAAATGATGGTGAGACCTAAACATGGTCCCTAGCGTATGTGCGCAGGGCAGAGCAGTTAATACAAAAAACCTTGTTATTTTCATCCATTTTAAATATTAACTTTGAACTTAATTCATTTCCATACTTTCCAACTTATTAAGAGACACCTAATGGAAGACAATCTTAATATTTAAAAAACAGGAGAGATTTAGTGAGACCTGTTTGGGGAACATGGTTTTGGGAAAGAATGCATGTGAGCTTTTATATAAGATTTTTCATCTTAGTTATTAACACAAAGTCACACAAAATCACCCACAATGTAGTGAAAGATTGTAATTTCATGTATAGTCATTTATCCAGCAACTTTTTCTTTTATTAAAAGTTGGCAAATTTTAATCAGCAGAGTACAAGCTTAAGCCATTAGGGATGAAACATGGTCATGAACACACAATTCATTMCAGTTTCTAGTGTTGAACTTTAGCCAACATTAAATCACTCAGATTAACTTAACTAATACTACAAATACAGTAGTAAAGTAAATGTAAAGTATGTCCATATACCACACGTGGACAAAATTGTTGGTACCCAATTTTGGTTCAAAAATGAAAGAAAAACTCAGAAAGGTCACAGAAATAACTTTAATCTGACAAAAGTAATAATTNAATTATTACTTTTGTCAGATTAAAGTTATTTATGTGACCATTGTGAGTTTTTCTTTCATTGACCAAATGGTACCAACAATTTTGTCCATGTGTAGTCCTTGGTGGACATATTTGTAGGCTATGGTGTGTTTTGGGAAATTTAGTCTTCCTGACAGAACAAGATGACACACATCCTCACCGGCCACCAACAAAAGGCAATAAATAAATAAATGAATGAGTAATGTTAATAATAATAATAATAAGAAGAAGAAGAAGAAGAATACAAAATCTTACTGGTATTCTAGGGTTAAGGTAACCCTAACCCTAACCGGACCTAGGACAGGTACCTTAATTTGCTAGCTAGTGGGCATGAAATCTTGGCATATACGCGGTCAGGGATGTCACTGGCCGGCATCCAGCACTGCTTGTCTAAATCATAACCTTTCCATTCAATGAGGTATTCAAGTCTTCTGTTCTTGCGCCATCAGTTGAGCACTGGCTCACGAGAATTTGTCCTTTCATGTGGTTGAATCAGAGAGTATAGCCATGTACACTTCAGAATTGATCCTGATACTTTTATCAGCAGTCAGGTCATCAATAAACACCAGTGACCCAGTTCCACTGGCAGCCATACATGCTTATGCCATAACACTGCCTCCACCATGTTTGACAGATGATGTGGATTATGAGCTGGCCCTTTACTTCTATATACTTTTTTTTTATTCATATCATTTTGGTACAAGTTAATTTTGGTTTCATCTGTACAAAGAATCTGGCAAAGTTTTCAGGCAAAGTCTAATCAGGCCTTTCTGTTCTTGAGTATCACCAAAGTTTTTCACCTTGTTGTAAAAAGCCATTTCTTGGCAGAACACTCTGACATGACACACCTACCTTTTCAAGCGTGATCATGACTTTGCTTGATATTGTGAAACGGTTCTTCTTCTTCACCATGGACTGGTCTACCAGGGCTGCTTCTGTTGCTGAGCTTGTCAGTTAATTCCTTATTTTTAAGTGGCCTTCATTTAACTAGGAGTGGCCAATACAACAGTATTAACAGTAGTAATGGCACACAGAGTCACTCCCAGTCGAATGTGTGTGTACCAATTTGTAAAAATGTTCTAAACGGTTGTGTTGGCCACTCCCAGTTAAATGATGGCCACCTTTACTTGCATTTGGACGTCATGCTGACAGCTCGAGTGAACAGATACCAAATACACATGTAACACTTAGAACCATCTCCAGGCCTTTTATCTGCTTGATTAATCATGGAGTAAGGAGCCATTTGCCCCCGATGAGCAAAACAAGGGTGATGGTGGCATATTTGTATGTTGTCAATACATTTACAACAACTCAAACAATGTGGTATTGTTGACTTGCATTTGTCTGTTTTCTGTTCAGTTATACTCAATGATTCATTCCTTATAATAGGACTACCCTGTTTTTTTACATTTGCTCAAGTAAAAGGCATGATTACCACCACAATCATAAAACCAGTCCAGTCCTATAAATAAAAGGTTCTGTGGAATGAACATGGGTGGAGCTACACCTTTATAAGCATGGAGATTATCTGAAATGATCACAACTTCTGCAACAGGTTGTGTCTCCCCAGAACAAGAAGCAAAAGAAAACAAGTAAGTCCTTTGTGCTTATTTTTCCATGTAAATCATTTCTCACAGTAAATGTGTGTCTGGTTACCAGATACTTATATTTGTCCAAACTTCACAAATGATACATGGATTTTTTTCAACACCAAGCCATGATGACCACTTTTTACATTCGGTTGATTTTTAAACACAAACAACTGCTCTTTAAAGGACATACATTTAATGAAATATCACAAATAAAGAAATGTATAGGAGATATGGCTGAAAACAGTTGCACATATTACACATATTTAACTTATATCTTACCCTAGAGCTATGCAAAATAGGATCCTGAGCTCAGGTTCGAGTTTTGGCATATTTTGTCATTTTCTCTGTAGCATTATCAGGAGAGGTATAGCAAGTTTCAACCAAACAAATTTTTGTGTATATGACTCATGTGTTCTCTATCCTAGAATTAACATTTGACTATTCTTTAAATTGAGGAGAGCTTACTGTAGATATCATTAGTTTAAATTTTAACACATTCGATATATCAAAATTTGGAAAGCCTACTCCTCCTATCAAATCTTCTACATTTGTGTGTGTGTGTGTGTGTGTGTGTGTGTGTGTGTGTGTGTGTGTGTGTGTGTGTGTGTGTGTGTAAAAATTTTCATTCCAAACAAACAGAAGCTACACTTTCATTCATTGAAAGCTATGTCCATTGAAAGCCAAGAACAATAAGGTGTGGCTCCTGCTTGGTTGTAATGAAAACCTGCATACACACACACACACACACACACACACACACACTGGCCATTCCTGGAGAAGGTTTGTAACCTATATTCTAGACGATACATCCAATCCAAAACAGTACAAGATATACTACTGTATGAGTAGTGTACACACCAATAATGTGTTTCACATATGGGGAAGAAGCGATAACAGATAGATGTGAATTAAGGGATTACAATTTTCTAAAGAACTTGTTGGTGCAATTTACTTGAATGATTTTTACCGGGTATAGATAAAAAAATGTGATAGGGAAAAAATAAATAAATAATGGAGATCACTTAAATGCTTGGTGACGTTTATGAAGTAGTACAGTTGCAACAGTAAAAAGCAGAGCTATGTTTAACAGTAAACGTAAGAGCATTTCCATATGCATACAATGTGATGAGAATTCACAGGACTGGGACTGAAAACTAGTTTGGCCATAAGTAAACCACTTGTAAGTGAGTCTGGTAAAAAGAAAAAAAAAACTTTGGGCTTTTGAACATTGAGGAAAGGTGATGTGATCTGATGAGTCTAGACTGACCCTGTTCCAGAGCAATGGGAGCGTCGGGGTACGAAGGGAAGGACATGAAGCGATGCACCCATCATGCATAGTGTCCACTGTACAAACCTCTGGAGGCAGTGTTATGATCTGAGGTTGCTTCAGTCGCTCAGGTCGAGACTCAGCAGCGTTATGTGGCAATAAAATAAAGTCAGCTAGTCACCTGAATCTATAGAGTTTTTCTTTCCTGAATGCAGAGATATTTTCCAGGACTCAGATTGTGAAAGAGTGGTTCTGGGAGCACGATGAATGATTTTCACTAATTAAAGCCACCACATGTGCTGTAATCAAAGCTAAAGGTGATTAAATGAAATCTGAGAGTGTATGATTTTTTAAAATGTATTTAATTTTTTTGACCCGGCAGTGTATTTGCTTAAATGAAAAAGAACACAATTTCCATATCTATAACAAACAGTTTTATCCCAAATGCATATAATTACTTATGAATTTCTACAATTCATTTAACATCCTTCTGTATATTGCATGCAGGGCAACAAATCTATGATTTTCCAAATATTGAAGTTTGTAAGTGTATATTAGTTTTTGTTTTTGTATTTATGGTTATTCTAACCGTACCTAGTTCATACCATAATTTTTTAAAAATATTAAAAATAGTATATGCATGTTTCTGAACATGTTTTTTTAAACTCCTTTTTTGTGATTGTGTCAACCAATCATGCATTTTGATACACACTTCCCCACAAAGACTCGTAGTTATATAGCCTTGTTATATTATCATATTATCAAGGCTAACTTAAAATGTTAAATCTGTTAGATTGAATCTAGTCAGTTGAATCTTACCACTTTTTTTTTGTTTTGGTGATCAATGATTTGGAATGTTTACATCATAATAAAGATGTCCCTTAAGACATATATACAATTTTTTTTTTATTATTATTTGAATAGATGACTGTTTTTTCTATACAGCCATGGTTAAAGGTTTTGAGAATGACACATACAGTATTAATTCTGGAGAAGAAAAGGTGAGTGCTACCATCAATCCCATATCACGCCACCAGTAAAGCGATCTGAGACCATTCATGTGTGGGGTCAGGGGAGTGGGCTCGATCACAATTTTGCCTAAGAACACAGCCATGAATAATTGCACAAAAACATCCTCTGAGAGCACCTTCTCTAAAACCATTAAAGAACAGTTTTCCAGCATGATGCACCTTGCCATAGTTGTTGTAGAAATAACAACTAAGTGGCTCAGGGTAGAGAAATTGTGGGTCCATGAGAAGGAAACCTTACATACTTTAATCCCATTGAGAATTTGTGGTCAATCCTCAAGAGGCTGGTGGACAAACAAACAACAAAAAAAGCACAAATTCTGATTAAATCCAAGCACTGATTATATAAGAATGAGCTGCCATCAGTCAGGATGTGGCAAAGAAGTTGATGTCATGACAGCATGCCAGGGTGAATTTCAGAGGTCTTGAAAAAGAAGATCAACACTGCAAATATTGACCCTTTGCACCAAATGTATATAATTTTCAACAAAACCTTTGACGCTTATGAAATGCTTGTAATGATACATCCCACATATACCAGAGTAACATCTGACAAAAAGATCTAAAAACATTGAAACAGTATTCTTTGTGAAAAATAATATTTGCGTCATTACTAAAATTTTAAGTGACGGGTATATTTCAAATTCTATTTAAATGTGGCTTTTGTCATTTCCAAGGCTGTCTAAAAAGAAATTGCTAAAGTATTTAGAGCTTCTGAGGACAATCAAACCATACAGTATGTAAAATCTAGGTCTACAGTATGTTGCTAAAATCCCAATATTCTCTGTTTCTATCTACAATTGTTCGTTTGAATTCCATTTGAAATATGTAATTTTTCAAGAAATCCTAATTCTTTCACTATAATTCAATTATATAGTGAAATGAGTAACAGTTTATACTCATTTAGATTTTTTTCCCCTTTTGCCCCTATGATAATTCCATACATGATAAGTCCAAATCAAAGGCGAAGTGTTTGTGTTTTCGCTTTCGTTTTCCAGAAATACATCCAGAAATTGTTATGACTGAATTTGTCAAGAACCTCTCTATTAAATTGCGAGGATGAATGAAAGAAAATTCTTAGAAGCAAATTAGAAGCAATTACAAAGTGTTTTTTTTTTTAAAGATTACATAACGTTACCAGATGTTTTTCCTCGCTGAAAAGTACTTTTGTAACTGGTTTTGACTGTGAACTTTTGCAGGCAACTGTTGTCCATTTCTCCTGTACTGCATACCACTACTGAATTTTTTAGACTAAACAAACAAACAAACAAAAAATTAAAAAGACTTACTAAAAGATTCAGTGGGGGTACACGATACCAAGTTGTACCAGCCTACTTTTATCCATGTACTGTACATCCCATGCGATAGGTAGTGGGAATGTGGCAAAGCCTGTTCTGCGGCAGCCCTGTGGGTTTTATTATCCCACACCTTTTTAAATGGCAATAAAAACAGCATTGATGCTTCCTGGTTGAGCTTATTTGCATCCAGCAACATGGGAATGAGCAATCTTTGGTGATAGTTGCAATGTTCTTGTGTTTCAGGAGCAAAAAACAACAAAACTATACACATGGAGAGCGAAATATTTGAGTCTATATATCTGCACACCTTTGAGTTGTATTTGGCGAGTTCCACGGAACACCAGGCTGTTAAAAATTTCATCCATACAACGCTCCCGGACATCCTGGCCAGGTACACGCTCACTACAACTGCAGCTTTACAGCACTGTTACGAAATGAATACACTTTATAATGTGTTATTCCAAACACAAATTCATTCTATTCATTTCTTTTTTACTCTCATTCTTTCTGCCTTGTACAGCATCGGAGCAGGAGAACCCACTCTGAATGTGATGGGAGTGGGAAGTGGGTCAGGTAGTTCTGCTTATCAGACTATGTAGTATTATTCTATACATTGATCTGCATTATCTGTATTAAAAACTGGTATCTTTCTTTAGGTGAGATCGATCTGGAAATTCTCAAAGTGCTGCATGAAAAGCATCCGGAAGCCAAAATAGAAAATGAGGTGGTGGATCCCAGCAGTGCCATGCTTAACAAATATAGGGGTAAAGATGAAAAAAAAAAATGTCTTTATTGTCCTTTAACTAGGGTGGACAGTGCAAAAGAAATATCATTTTAGCCAATGAAAATATGTACAATATCACCCAAATGGGGATGGGTTCCCTGTTGAGTCTGTTTCCTCTCAAGGTTTTGTCATCTCAGGGATGTTTTCCTTGCCACAATTGACTTTGGCTTTCTCATCAGGGGCAAACCGATAGTTATAGTCTATACTATTCATACATGTTTCAATTTATTTTTATAAATACTTTATTATTATTATTATTATTATTATTATTATTATTATTATTATCATTATTATTATTATTATTATTTTATTATTATTAAGCTAAATAAGCTAAAGTCAGACTAAAACTCCCTCAGTGTCAGAATGTACTCATACAGGAAAATTTTCTTCTAGAATCAATATCGAAGATGCCCAGCCTTGATTATGTCACCTTCAGGTGGAATAAAATGACTGCTGTGGAGTTTGAGAATGAATGGAAGAAGAGAAACTCTGATAAAAAGATGCACTTCATTAACATGATTCAGGTTTGTACATGCATGATTGTGTCTTAGTGTGCTTTTCATTTTGTTCCTAATCAATTTTAAGTCATATTGGAATGTTGGTTAAAAAGAAGGATGGCTTTCGATTCTTTTTTCACTTCTCTATGTCACCTAGGGAACGATGCTAATCAATCACAAGGGTTTAATATTTAAAATTTTGTGTAATATTAGCCACATAAGAGAAGGTTCCCATTTTAGGGCTGCAAGTCTAAAGTTTCAACCGGAGCTCATGAGTTCACATAATAGGAGTCTCTGTGAAGGGGAAAAGAATGGCTATCTTCCTTATCAATCAGAATGACAGTAGCCATCATGGTTGTTAGCCCATGTGCATGGAACAGAGCAGTATATACCTCGTATAAAAAAGGTCCCAAGGTGGTGATGTGTGCAAAGAGGAGCTTCCGGCCATACAGCAGTGGTTTTTTGTTTGTTTATTTTTTAGTGTGTTATGTTTCAAACATTCTTTCATCAGTTACAAGCTGCGCGCTGAATTGCATGAAATTGGAAATCAATGTCAAGGTTATACCTTGACATATCAATGTCTCAGGGTATACCAAGGAAACCTGAACTCCATCCCTCCTGCTCCCTGAAAAGCCCAGCGAACTAATCATCATCGTACCTGTGAGGCGTTGGTGCTGACATAGGGAAAGGAAGCAGATGCAGGGCAAGATAGCTGCCGCAAGAGCTAGGCTACAGGTTCTCCACACTGACCAATGCTGCTAAGTCTCTTTCTCATGAACTGCCAGTCATTCGTCAACAAGATGGATAAAATATGGCTATGGTTTACTTCTTATTGCATGGAAAGTTACATGATGGTAATCACAGAGACTAGGTTTGATTGTCCCTAAGGCGCCTGTCCCCAAGGTGGCTATCTAGTTAGTCAGGTATCTCACTGACTATTGCCCAATTGCCCTGACAAGAATTGTTATAAAGTGCTTTAAGAGGTTGTTCTAGCCCACATCAAAGTCAATATTTCCACTGATCCACTGCCACCAGTCACAGTGGAGAACACCAGCTACACTCCAGATAATCCCTGAGATCTGGTTCAGATAATTAAGACTGCACAGAGGATTCTAGGATTGGTGCACACTCCCCAAACTGGACATAATCTATGGTCTCTACATAAGAAGGATAGCAACATCATCAAGGACTCACCCCATCCAGGACATAGACTGTTTGTGGCAAAAGTCACAGGGGCCCTTCTTCCCCAAGTTGCTGCTAATGCACTAAACACTTTACATCAAGGACCGTACATGTTATTATTATTTGTGCCATACTTCCTTATTTCTGACAATACATTTTGCACAGCACAGTTTACAACAAGAGTAAGACAAGAGTAACAAGAGTCTACTGTACATACTGTATGCACCATTATATATATTGTTATATTTATATTTTATTGCAATTATCTTTTGTTTATTAATAATAATTTCATTGTATCACTACAATGATAATCCCTCTTCATCTTTTTGAATCAGCTTGGACAGCCACCCTAACTTCGAAGATGGAATTGCTACTTGTTCTTGACCAACCATGACTCCCCTGTTATTTATTAATATAGAGATTAATTATGTAAAAAATAGTACGCATTAACAAATGTTACAGTGGTCAACCATATATTAATTATGAAGCTATCAACAGCAAAACAAATGTTTTTCATAGATGCTGTACTATGTGGAGGATCCAGAGGCTACGCTTTCCTTCTACCGGAATTTACTGAACAAAGATGGTAAAATCCTTGTCATTGTGAACACAGGTAAGCATACACTGATTTATTTTAATCTCAGGCACAGGATGTGGAACTACTGAGTGTAACCCTTGCTAACACACAATATCCCCCACAGAGGAAAGTGCATGGGCCAGACTATTTTACGCCTACGAAGATGAGCTGCGTCAGGATGGAAATAGCATGTACCTTACAACTGGAGAACTCAAGAGCTTTCTGAATTCTAAAAAAATCCCCTACCAAAGCTACAAGTTACAGGTCCTATTAGACATCACCAAGTGTTTCATACCTGAAGATAAAAAAGGAGAGAAAATACTGGACATTCTGACAGAGGTGGTTAATTTCAGTAAGACTGCTCCTCCAGAGCTGAGGGATGGTGTGGTGGAGTTTCTTAAACATCCAGACAACAGCCAAGAAGTGAATGGCAGGATCCTGTTCGATTGTAGCCTGGAGGCCTTGTTGATCGATGCGTAGATCCAGAACTATCAGATCAGAAGTTTCCTTTTATACCATTTGTACTGTTCTAAACTGTAGAAGCTGGAATGAATTAATGAATACACTTCAGTTTTTATCACAAGTTACCATAGTATACCTCAAATTCCAAATCATGTGCTTCCAGATTCATATTTTTTTCATTTGCTGATGATACATCCAGAAGTAATTCTCAAAAAGTGTTACATTTGATGCATATATGACACATATGACTACCTTCAAGTTAAGTACAACATTGCAAGCAAATATGTGGGTACTGTTTATGTTCAATAAATTCAATGTTCAATGTCTTTTTACGCAATTTACTTCAAACCTCTTCTATCATATACATAAAATTATAATGTTAGTCATTTAACTTGATGCATTTACTTACTGACTTATAATGACACCTAATGGAAGAAAATCTTAAAAGTATTAGAGATTTAGTCATATCTGTCAGACAAGGGAACATGGGGTAAAAATAATTTTCATTTCAGTGAGTACCAGCAAAAACACACAGTGTAGTCATTTACTGTATAGTCATTTATTCAGCACAATTCTTTATCTGAAGTAAATCAAAATTCCAAAAACAGAGTACAGATATAAGCTGCTAAGGATTTCGAGGTGGCTTAAATGTGGCTATCTTAGCTTCTAGCCCAATACCTCACTCAGATGAGCATTAGTAGACTATATCACATTACTGTACATAGTCTAATAGCACTAATAAAAAGTGTGTCTCAATCTAATGTCCCAATGTGGTATATGCCTATTTTCTCAAGAGGGCTCAACGAGGGCTCGCATATTTATCAGCTGACACTCAGGACAGGACACATTACTTTAAAATTTACATCACTCAATATAGTCTATTTTTAATTTTAACTCGATCAGTTGCATGCTTAAAGGTTTTGCCATGTGTCTTCACCAGACGCAAATCCCCTGAGAAAAAAATCTCTGGCAAGGGGGGACAAAAGAGAGCATTGCCACCCCAGCCAATATCACTCCCACTCCCCCACCTCATCTTGCTGAAGTAGGACCTGTCATGATACATACATACACCCTGTCTATTTTTTTCTCAAGTGCTCATGTTTTCCCTAGCCCGTCATGTGTTTTTCCCACGCTGCGTTTCCGCCCATCTGCTCACCGGTTTCTCGTTTCCCAAGCAATTACTCCACATTTAAGCACAGGCTATGCATGGCTTAAATGCTAGATTATTATTTTACATACCTCGCACATGTGTTACATACCTTGATTTTCTCACGTTTTTTTTCCTCTTACATTCACGTTGCAAGTTCGCTTTGTTTCTCGTTTTTCGCTTTCTGTCTCTCGGATTTGTTCGCCTTGCTCTTTTGTTTTTTTGGCTTCTTGTCTACGTTTTCGGATTTAATGCGCCACTCTTTGATCTTCCGGTTACTGAAACTCAGACAAGGCTCACACTCAGCCTATGACTACACCATCGAGTTCCAGTCCCTGGCGCTTTCCAGTGGATGGAACGACCAGCTCTGTGTGATGTGTTCCTCGAAGGCCTGACAGAGGCGCTCAAAGATTAGCTAGTCTCCCAAGATCTACCTTCGTCTCTCCAGGGTCTTATAGATTTGGCCGGCCGAGTGGATTCACGCCTTCGTAGACCTACTCGCGGTTCTCCACCTAGGTTTCTCCCTCAACCCTCCTCTCCATGAGCCGACCCCCAAAATGAACCCATGTAACTGGACAGAACACGCATCTCCCCAGAGGAGAGACAACACCGTAGAGTGGAAGGGGCCTGTTTTTACTGCTGAAATCAGGTCACCGACTTAAAGACTGTTCAGCAAAAGAAGGCGCCCTCTAGTTCAGCTGGGAGCACTAGAGGGCGTGGCTCCAAGAAGGCTACCAGACCAACACCGCCTGTTCCCTGTCTTCCTCATCCATGAACAGCACACCCACATGGTGCAGGCGCTAGTTAACTCAGGATCAGACCGCAACCTCATCGGCACGGGTACTCTGGGTATCCCCGCACTGCCCTTGGAGACTCACCTCAAGGTTCAGGCGTTCGATGGGATGGATCTCATGCCACAATCGTCCTGGGGCTTCCCTGGCTAATTCGCCACAACCCGCAGATTGATTGGACCAGTAACTCGATTTTGGCCTGGAGCCCATCATGTTCCATGACCTGCTTACAAGCTGCCGCCACATCAGTTCTCAGCATCCCCATCCCCCCCCCCATGTAGGTGAACCACTGGACCTCACCCACGTTTCCTCAGAATACCATGACCTTAAGGAAATCTTCAGTAAATCTCGCCCTCCCCCAGGGCCCATACGACTGCGCCCTCGACCTGATTCCAAGCACCACACCACCCAAGGGCCGCCTATATTCGCTGTCACCTAAGGAACGTGATTTGATGAACCAATACATCACGGAGTGCCTTGCAGCAGGAATCATTCACACGTTCTCCTACCCAGCGGGGGCTGGATTCTTCTTCGTCTGCGCATAGATTACAGGGGCCTAAATGATATTACAGTTAAGAATCACTAACCCCTCCCATTAATGGCTACCGCCTTTGAACTCCTCCAGGGAGCCAAGATATTTTCTAAGCTTGATTTGAGCAACGATTATCACCTCGACTTCTAGGCTCTTTTTAACGATGTTCTCAGGTACTTCCTCAACTCTTCAGTATTTGTTTACATTGATGATATCTTGATCTTCTCTCGGGACCTGGAGGAACACCAACACCAAGTTCGGCAGGTGTTGTAGAGGGTACTGGAGAACAATCTGTCTGTCAAAGCCGAAAAATGCGAGTTCCACACCATGACCACCACGTTCCTCGGGTTCGTCATTGGCCCCAAAGGATGGAATGAACCAAGCTCCAAGCTGTCACCAGCTGGCCCACGCCTACCTCACAACAAGAAATCCTGGGATTCCTGGGCTTTGCCAACTTCTACCGCCGCTTCATCCGGGGTTACAGCTCTATAGCTGCCCCCCTAACAACTCTCACCTCTCCCAAGAACCACTTTCACTGGGACCTAGAGGCCGAGAGAGCATTTCCTGAACTCAAGCAATGATTCATGCTTGACCCCATCTTAACCATCCCGGAACCGTCACACCAGTTCGTCGTGCCTCCAGCATGGGGGTAGGGTGCGTCCTTTCCCAGAGAGCCCCACACGATAACAAATTACACTCCTGTTCCCTCTTCTCACACCGCCTAACCCCCGCTAAAAGAAACTATGGCATTGGCGATCGTGAGAGGGGACGGAGGTTCCCTTCCTGGTCTGGACCGATCATAAGAACCTTGATTACCTACAGAGCGCCAAGAGGCTCAATGCCCGCCAGGGCCGATGGTCACTGTTCTTCAGTATGTTTAACCTCAACCTCTCCTATTGCCTAGAATCCAAGAATTCCTGAATTCCAGACGCTCTCTCGAGACAATTTACTGCCACTCATAACATCAACGCCAATGACACAATCCTGCCTCCTACCTCCATGCTCACTGCCGCGGAACTCAACATTGAGACCAAGGTTAAGCAAGCCCTAACCCATGAGCCTAGGCATAGCAATGTTTCCCCTAAATGTCTCTTCGTTCCTCTCTCCCTGCGTCCCCAGGCCCTGGAGTGGGCCCACAGCTCTAAACTCTCCTAACACCCTGGTGCAAACCCAGCAGCGATTTTGGAGGCCCACACTTAAGAATGACGTCTCCAGCTTTGTGGCAGCATGTGACGTTTGTTTGAGGTCCAAACACAAATACTGCTCCACCAGGACTCTTCAGGCCTTTGCCTATTCCATGGTCTCACATTGTCTTGGACTTCACACCTGCATTTTGAAGGCCTCGTTCCTCTGGCAGTTGACCGCCGGACTTATGATAGACCATCGACCAGTTTTTGGCCTGAGGCACTATGACAGAGGATTTATCGCAGTGTGGCACAATGGACTGGGACAGAGACTGGTTGAATATCCTGGTGAAGACCCCAGCCAGGTAGTCTGAACAGTCCTTTAGCACGCATCTCACCTCATGCACCCCCACTGTGAAAATGGGGTTCTTGTTGGTTTCTGGATGGGGTTCAGCTGTCTCTGGAGGGTCCACCTCAAACCGGGCAAAGTACTGATTCCTCCACCAATGATAGATCACCTCCCACAGCTACAGTATTAGTCCTATAGCTGGTCATATGCTGGACACCCATTCAAACCTAATCTCTTATTTCTGTCAAGATGTTCCTCAATCTTCCTCTTATAGTCTGACTTGGCCTCTCAGATGCCCCTCTTCAGGCTAGCACGGGCTATGCTGTAGGGGGCCTTGTCACCCGACCTGAAGGCAGTATTCCTGTCTTTCAGCAGCCTCTGGACTTCCCCGATCATCCAGGGTTTCTGATTGGGTTAAAGGCAAATACGTTTATCCACTGTGACAATGTCTTTGCAGTTCTTAATATAACACATTACACTGTCACAAAATACTTTCAGGTCTGGGTTTTCAAAAATGTCCCAATTGGTCCTACTGAAACAGTCCTGTAGTTGCCGAGAGGCTCCGTCTGGCCAGGTTTTAACTGTCCTTAGGGGCAGTTTTCCTGCGTGAGATGTAGGCCAGAATTAAAAACAGTGATACATGATCAGAGTAGCCCAAGTGTGGTAGCAATGTAGCCCTGTAGCCCTCTTTAATGTTTGTAGACTCTATCCAATGTGTTAGCTCCTCTAGTAGCACACTTGATGTGCTGATGGAATTTAGGGAGCACAGCTTTTAAATCCACATGTTTGACGTCCCCAGCAACAATATGCACGGCATCAGGGTGCTTAGACAGCTGACTGCTAATGCTACGATGTAAAAGTTTGATAACCAAGTTAGCATTAGCATTCAGTGCTATGTAAACAGAGGTGATCATAACCACAGTAAACTCTCTGGGGAAATATATAGGTCTCCATCTAACAGTCACATACTCCAGGTTCAGGGAGTAGTAATTGTCTACTATCAATATGTTTGTGCACCAGCTGTTATTTACATACACACACAGCCCACGTCCTCTGCTCTTACCTGAGTCACTGGTCCTATCATGGCGTTGTGCAGTGTAGCCTGCTAACTGGATAGCAGAGTCCGGGATCAATGAATGAAGCCAAGTTTCAATGATCAACAGAACACATATGACACCACTTGTAGCCTCAATTCATCGATCTTGTTGACAAGAGATCTGGCATTTGTGAGAAAAACTCTGGGGAGCGGTGGTTTAACCACAAATGGTTTAACTGTTAGATGCAGACCTAACCATTTGTGGTTAAACTGGTTGACCAGTTACGTACCCAATCTTCTGCCTTGAATCAGACTTTGGAGAACTGAAATATGATTACAACAACAGTCCAATACATGTACTCCCTGGAACTTAGTAACTGGAATATAATATGGCCCAACTTGATCAGAGGTGGTCTGTGGTGTCAGGGATCCAAATCAGTGTCTCGAATTCATTCCTTTCCATTTTGATGTGTTTCACAACCTAATTTGATTGACATTCTCAACATGATCATTAGCACAGGTTGATGTTATAGACGTTACAAAGGTGTGCTGTTATAGTAAAATAATAAGTGATGAGGTTCACATGGAGCACGAGTACTGTTCTCAGCCTCAGGCGGATTAGTTTGTCATCACAACTCATGGTTAATTCATTTTATAGCACATCAATTAAAATGGTATGAAGGAATGAGGTGTTAATACCTGGTGCAATTAAAACAAGTTAGCTCCTGTTCTCGCTTCGGTTTGAGCAGCTATGTACAGTTACCTCCTTACCAGACACTGTTTTTATTAGTGTTTTTTAAACAGATTACATACAACTAAAGAAGAGAGCTTAAATAAGGACACTAATCAGGAAAACTAGGCGTATGTGAAAACTATTGATATGATTCTAGTGCATTGCAACCTGGTAAATGAAGTCCAGACACAAAACATGAAACATAAAGAGTCCATAGGTTGCTGCTGAGCTTTCGTTTTGTTCTTATTTTAAATCATTTAGCGTACACATGAACTAATTTCTTGTTAAACTGAAGTTATATCCAGCAGACATGGACACACAATTATAAAATGCTGAACACCAGTTTTATCTGTTACAGCAGGCTTACCCCAATTCGAAAAAGAAAAGTTGGGACCATGTTTAAGTTGTCAATAAAGCCAAAAAAAGAGTAATCTATACTCTCTTCATCATGTTTTTTTGTAAATACACTGGATATAAACACTTTCCTATTGCACTTTTGCCTGCTGTTTTGTAATAAATTCATTTGTGGACAAATAAAATAAACAGAATATTTATATTATAAAAAAGAAACTTATTAATAAACACAATATAAGACAATTCATTAGAACAATTGTGATTCTTATCGCATTTAGTTATTTTTTTAACTTCAACTTGTGAACATATAATTATTTATTTCTTCAAGAATACCATTTAAGTAAGTCCAAGAGGAATTTCACTCACTCATTCACTGATCATCTATACCACTATATCCTGTATACAGGATCACGGGGGTGAGTCTATCCCAGGAGACTTTGGGAACTAGGTGGGATACACCCTAGAGAGGGTGCTAATCCATCACAGAGCACACACCCAAACAAACACTATAGGAAATGTGTGAATTAGCCTAATTTGCATGTCTTTGGACTGTGGGAGGAAAACAGAATACCCGGAGGAAAACCACCAAGCACAGGGAGAACATGCAAATTACATGCACACAGACCCCGAGGTGGGAATCGAAACTTAACTGTAACTGGAGCTTTTCTTGATGTCTGGGCATATAACTTCTGGCTTAATTCCTCCCCCCGTCCTCTTTGGCACTGAATGAAAGTAAAGTTCCGCTTTTATTAAACTCTCTAAGTCTGTCTGATGCTTCTATAAGACAAGCATGCTCTCCACCTCAAGGCAAAACTATTTGGGGCTAACCTTAATATATTCACAGCTATAACCTCGAATGATCGGACCAAACAATAACAATACCACTGATTGCATCTTTAAGCAGATTGAAACGTAACAGTAAAGCGCTAAAATAATTTTGGAAAATAATGATGCATTATTACTTTCATTGGATTTAACAATGCTAGTATTAAATTTCAAGGAGCACTCCTAAAAACATTGAAAATCACCTGTGCTTTATGCTGTCATTTGGACCATATCATGACTGAGCTACACTCCACATGGGAAGAACAGAAACAAAACAATTCCACCAATCTCAGTTTACAGAAATGACTGGCAGGTCATTACTAAAGCACAGAGTACTTTGTACAAAATACTTTGGCTAGCACACCAAAGTAGATTGATGGTTATCTGGTCAACAGATCCTGCCTACTTGATCTCTGTTCTGGCACCTTTTCAAGCGTCTCGAACAGTTGCACTTGTTAAGGTAAGACCTTGTCAGTTTTGTCAACTTTTTTTAGATGGGTTTACAATGGTTTGCGCTGTAATCATTTTATATGTACTGCCATACCCTCGGTTGGAGAACTTCCTTTTACATTGTTAGTGTCTGGGACATCATTCAATCTGCTGGCGTCTGGGGTGTTATAAAGGTAGGGGGTGAGGTTCCCCTCTGATGTAGAGTGCACGCCTTCTTTTTGCTGACTACCGCTTTCACCTCAGATAAGAATTAGTGATATGAATCGATTATGAACGATTCATTCTTTTGGAACGAGTCTTTAACGTGACTCAGAAGAACGAGTACTCTCAGAGAGTCATCCATTCGTTTTCTGCTGGGTGAGCATGCGCAGAGCAGTGCAGTGCATAACACAGGAAACAGAATCGAGCAGTTCTTCTGATGAGTCTTCTAGTCCGGGTCATTTATTCTTTTGTCACGTGACTCCCATAGACGCTATGCAGTGCAATCAATTCTATGAATTACCTTTTTTTGTAATTAAAAGTAATAAAAACATACATTGAAGTACATTACCTTTCATTCGTACATTACTTTTCATTCGACTTCATAGCGTCTACGAAAGTCACGTGACAAAAGAACCAACGATTCAGACCAGAAGATGTGAAAGGTGAGCTGCAAATTCTGTTTATCATAACATGGCCTTAGCTGCATTGTAATATTATTGTAAAAAAAAAAAAATATATATATATATATTTTTTTTTTTTATTATTATTATTTTTATGTGTATGTAGACGTGTTGGTGGTCTGCTTATTCAAAATGTAACATTTTATTACACTAAATGAGCTAAATGACTCAAAAAAAAAAAAAAAGATTCGTTCATTTCGATGATTCATAGAACCGAGTCACTAAAATGATCCAAGCTTCCCATCACTAGTAAGACTTCTCCTTGCAGTCTCTGCGCTGTGCTCATGGGCAGAGTCGCTCGTAAATGGGTTTGTAAGGTAGGTTCCCTCCTGTTTACAGTATTTACAGTAGGTTAATGGTGTGGTCTTTTCCTCTCGACTCGTGTAGAAAGCACGCTGGTCTGTTGTACGCCTGATTTCTGCTTCCGTCTCAGGTATGAACACTTATCGCGGTTTACCTGTCAAGCTCGCTGGAAATGTTACTCATTTAACAGAGGTTGTACTGGTGGTTCCCTCTGGACTCTTCAGTAGTTAAATCCCTTCCTTCGTGTAGAGCGCATGCCTTGTTGCCGCGCGCACAACTTTCGTTTTCGTCCTGGTTATGAGCGCTACATTTATTCTTCATTTATTCTTCATGACTGTGGACTAGGACATTTACTGTTATTTGGTTATAGTTTGCGACCAGACTCTTGGGTTCACTTTGGAAATTTCAGAACACACATGTAATCTCTATTTATGTGTTGCACATTTTAATGTGTTTTGTTTTGATCATACTGTATGAGCCACATGTCGGAGTGGGTTCTGTAGACTCGTGCATGAACGCTGCTGCTTTGCTTTATTGGTGTATTGCTGGATTATTGCTTTTCCATATTGCTGCTTGCTGCATGCACTTTGTCTAATCTCTGTCTGAGAAAACTTGTTGATTTAATTTTAAGAGTTGTTCCCTCCCTTTCTCTCTATCTCTCTCTTTCTCTCTCCTGCTGTAAAAAACAAACAAAAAAAACAGTATAGGCCATTTTTATGATTTCTATGCCGGTCTGTGCTGGTTAATACTGGTTAGTGCTGGTCTGATGCTGGTTTAGCATAAATGATGGAAGACCAGCATATCTACACTGATGAAACTTTACCATCAGCATTGGTCTTGCTGGGTCTTCCTCCTATTTTTTTTTTGGTTGTGTGTGTTCTACTCTACATTAGTGTTTCTGGTATTTTATTGTCTTGCAGGGCTGTGAGCTGAAGTGGTGCTGGTGCTGGTTTCCCTTCTTCGTGTGTATGCTGGTCGCCCCTTCTTGCTGATTGTCACAGTGAATTGTGTGTGGGTGTGGTACACATGTGATTGGAGTGATTCTAGTTGGGGGATATCCACCCCCCCCTGCTCCTCCACTGGTAAGTTCCAGCCCCACGTTGATAATGTGTGCATTTTAGTATTTTGCTGCTATCGTGCTTAGTATAGCGTACACTTGTTGTAATTGCAACTAAATTTTAGTTTTGCTTTGCATGTAACTTTTGAACTGCTCATTTGTGCATTATTGTTTGTGAGAAAATAAACATATTCATGTACGAAACCCATGCCTTTTGCTTGTCCAGTGACTGGATGCCTTAAGTTAAATACTAGGGTCGCTTGGTTTCCTTGTGTGTAATTCCCAAGGTGGAATTGGCATAATTGGCTACATTGCAAAAGGGGATCGGTGGAGTTCAAGCCCGTCCCTTCACCTCGCCACATAAAGATCTTCTGAGCAACTGAGGAGTTGTGAACTATTTCAAGATTGGCTTGTGTTTTACACCAATAACAATGTATATATATATATATATATATATATATATATATATATATATATATATATATATATATATATAAAACAAGCTTCTAATGTGGCATATCCTTTAACCTTTTTGTATTCTGTATGTATGTTTAATTGTGCTGCCTACAGCATCATAACAAAGCAAAAAAATTCTCTGTGTTGATTTTTTTTTCAAGTCACTATCCCAGCCACTACTACTGGAAGCTGAAACCATTTTATTTAATGGTAGTCAACAATTTATATTTAGTGTCTAAACGCCACAGCTCCCTTGAAATAAAATTAGCAGCATGTCAGATCGGCTACATGCATACCATGTTGGATATGTGTATACCAACCAGCCGAATCCATAATATAATTTGTGTTAATTTTTTTCAAATAAATTGCCCTAAAACATTATATCTCTTGTAACGCGTACATAGTTTAATAAATCATCTGAACACAGCCAGTGAATTGTACATTCGTTTTTATTACTAAATAATTAGTTTGTGTCTCTTTCAGTGACTCTTGTAACCAGAGCAATGCATAATCACATATTGTTAATTACTAACAAATAATTACAAATATTTTATGCTCAATCCTTCAGTTGTCCTTTGGACAATTTTTTTTTTGCATTATGTTTTTAATGGAGACCGACAATGAAAGAATTTCTGTAAATTGCTCCAGATATGTCTGTTACATTCATTTGTAAAACACATTTGACTATCCGAATTCAACAGAAAAACCTGAGCTTCTTTAGGAAGAAAAGACTGTTCTGGTCTTTCCTGTACAGCGTGTATGTCAATCATCCAGCTAACTGTGTCAAATATGTACAGTATGTTCTCCACCTGTATAATGTTTTACCAAACCCTCGAACATGCCCAAATCTGTCCTCCAGTCTTGCTTAAGCCCAGTCTCTTAGATTACATTCTGTGCATGTAGAAAGGGTGACGAAATTTCCCATAAAGTCTTATTCAAATGTTTAGGCACCCCTTGATAAATAACAGATTTTGGTGATTTTTTTAATTGAAAAGATGTTCACACAGTCTCTCTTGGAATTGGAAACAAAACACAATATTTTCTGCAAACATTGTTGCATAGATACTTTTTATGTCATAAAATAAAAACATTATTGTGGCATTGTGCAAATGTTTGGGCACCCTACATAATCAGTACTTAGTAACACCTCCTCTGGCAGATATCACAGTGTGCAGACGCTTTTTATGGCCAGTTAAAAGCCTTTCAATTCTTGTACTTGGGATTTTCTCCCATTCTTCCTTGCAAAAGGTTTCTAGGTCTGTAATATTCCTTGGTCGTCTTGCATGCACAGCTCTTTTAAGATCTACCCACAAATTTTCATGATGTTTAAATCAGGGGACTGTGATGGCCGCTTTAAAACCTTCAGTTTGCGTCTCTTGACGTATTCCATAGTGGATTTCGAGGTGTGTTTAGGATCATTGTCCCGTTGTAGAAGCCATCCTCTTTTCAGCTTCAGCTTTTTCACAGATTGTGTGATGTAAACCAGAATTTGCTTCCAGAATTTGCTGGTATTTAGTGGAATCCATTCTTCCCTCCACCCATGATATGTTTCCTGTGCCACTGGCTGCAACACAACCACAAAGCATGATAGATCCACCTCCATGCTTAATAGTTGGCAAGGTGATCTTTTCATGAAATGCTGCTTCTTTTTTTCTCCAAACATACCTTTGCTGATTTGGATCAGATCAAATGTGGGTTTTGATTTGTCTTTCTGACCAGCATACGAGCGGTTCTCTCCATGAGTTTTCTTGGTCTTCCAGATCTCATATTGACCTCCACAGTTCCCCTGAACTGCCATCTCTTAATTACATTTCTCACTGTGGAATCTGCAAGCTGACAACGCTTTGCTATCTTCTTGTAGCTTCTCCCGCATTGTGGGCATCAATAACTTTCATTTTCAGAGTCTTAGACAGCTGCTTAAAGGAACCCATGGTTGTTGAGTGTTCGCAAATGTGTTCTTTGAAGAGTCAAAGTATTTGTAAAGCTTTGAAATTGCCATTTACTAATGACAGCTGTTGCAATGCATCAGATCTAACAAACTGATTAAGGTCTGAAAGCTTGTAAAAAGAATCTGAGACTCTGGAAACCTTAGGGTGCCCAAACTTTTGCAAAGCGCCATAATAATGTTTTTATTTTTTTATTTTTGTTCAATTTATGGTATAAGAAGTAACTATGCATCAATGTTTGCTGAAAATATTGTGCATTCTTTCCCATTTTAAACAGAGACTGTGTGAACATCTTTTCAATTAAAAGTTACAAAAATCTGTTATTTATCAAGGGGTGCCTAAACTTTTGCATAAGACTGTACTATAAAGTCAAGTAGTGCTAAGTGTGTTATACGATCTTTAATATGAGCATAATTAGAGTTTTACATTGGTATATTTTATCAAACTAAAATGATGAGTTGTTTAATGATTGTTTAAAAGTACAAACTGTTTTTAGCAGATAAAGGCTTTGCAGGCTTAGACAGGCCTTTAGTGCCCTAATACCATTCAACCTGCTTTGGGTTTTCCTCTGTGATTTGTAGTTGTTTGGGGAAATAATTCATTTTATTAAGTCAAGAATCCTAGTGAACACTAAATAATGAAGGATATGTGTTACGTTTTGAAAATATTTTACAAAAGCCTTAAGATCTTTAATTCTGAAGTTCTAAGCACATGTTTATTGCTCTGGGGGAGTGTGTGGGTAGGCAGGAGGGGCATTGCCCAGAGTCTAAAATTGGTACAATTAAAACTTGAGTATATATCCTGAGCTGAGAACCATTTTGAGGGATAACCTCTAGTTATTCCTGACAGAGACGCTCTGTGTTTTAAGCACATGGTTGAACTTCATTTCCCACAGTGCACCTGTGTGAAAGTTCCGGAGTGCCTGCACCTGAACATTGTTTGTGTTTGCTTTTTATATTATTAGTTGCAGTTTAATCTTGTCTGGCATCTGTTGATTTGCTGTTCTAAGGCTGATTAATTGTGTATTTCTTTACTGTGCTAGATGCTGTGATCTGTAGTCTGGCACAAAACTGCTCAGAACTTTACTTTTACTAAACGTTTTTCTTCCATTTATAGAGAAGATTTAACTAACAGGCAAATATTGAAATACTGGCAAGGACTGTTTTCATTAAATTTGTGTCTTCCGTGATGTGACAAAATCTGAATAGACAGACACACAGTAAAGACATACAGTATGGACATACAGACTGGTATCGGGTTTCCACATTCAGGTTCCAAATTAATCCTACTGTCTGTACTGTATGTATACACTGGCTAATAAAGTCTCTTGAATCTTGAATAATATGGTGTATAAGTGAAAATAATGTAACCTTCGTGGATTGCCAATAGCAACCCAACCGGTAGTAGAAACATTTTAGTAATTCAAGTAAACCAATTTCATGTATAATTTTATTATATAAATCTCTTTATTTTGTTGTTAAATTTGGTTGGTGAACACAGCAGAAAGTGAGAAAGAGCAAGAACCAGGTAGAGACCACATAGATACTGGCCTACTGCCTAGCATATCCTTGTAAGTATGTATTGTGGCAGGAAATCATGCTGTCAGATTTTATTGTTGGATAAATGAGATGAAGTGCTATGTGGAAAATCCTGTCAAAAACCAGTTTTGTAAATTAAAGGTTGCAGACATTAAAACTGGGTGGAGCTGCAGCTTTAAAAGACAGTAACGATCTGCAATGAACAAACTCCTGCAACATGTTGTGTTCCATAGAAGAACATCTAAAAGTCAACAGGTAATATCTCGCTTTCTCTTGTGTGTGTGTGTGTGTGTGTGTTAGATGATACAGTGGTAGCAATAAGTATTAAGACTTATCTGTCAAAAAAAAACAGGATCTAGCCTATCTGGCTGAAAAGTTGTGCTAATTAGAATCAGGTGGTTTAGTTAAACAAATATTTTTCAGGATTTACTTTCTGAAGCTGGTTTGTCCACTTCTGCACAAAAATTCTTGAAAATTGCGAATTCTCAGCTTTTGTGACAAATTTCTTTACATTTAAAACTCTAGTCCTGAAGGGCCTGTGTTCAATCAGCTTGGTGAAACTTCTGCTGAAACAGTGGATGTGTTTCGGTGTTGATGAATTACTAACTGTGCTGGACATTGGCCCACCAGGATTGAAGTTGAAGAGCTCATGCTGCACATGGTTTGAGCGAGTCACACCAGAGATTAATACAAGCAAGTTTTTTACTTGATGCTCAGCTGGATACAGCAGGATTTGGAGCACTTCATTCTAAATCCTGTGTAACAAAGCTGGACTAAATGTCTCCGCTGGACAACACTGGCACACATACACTTTCTCTCTCACTCACGCATA
>QMIH01000663.1:222175-307028 GCA_003987875.1 Clarias batrachus | reverse complement strand
TATTTAGTTTTCGGTTTTGTTAATTTGGTTTGCACCTCTCGGCCGTTCAGAAACGAACCGGGAAAGGTAGGTATAGTTTGCGAATGAAATTCTTACCGCTGATTGGACGAGACATCTGTCACTCAAGATATACAGGAAGTACTGTAGCGGCGGTAGAGTCGTGTGTGTATGAATGTGCAAACATGTACTGTCCTTATTGTGGTTTCAAATATGGCGTTCTGCCAAATTTTTACAGTTCTTGTGGATTTTTTTTCTTTTAAAAGAGACACAGCAGTTCGCAAACTAATCTTTATACCGTGATACGTCATCAGCATATCCAAAATCACGTCATACGAATGTCCGTCCTCAAAGTAACGTTGAGTAAATTCCATTTCCTTGCTTTCTAATGAAAAATCAAATTATTTTGTTAGTTTTGCACACTGAAATTTTTTTAATGAAGCAGAACACAAGAAACATAGTTAGAAACATAGAGAGACACAATTTCTTACTTCAGGTTTATCTTGAGTGACAGGTGTCTCGTCCAATCAGCGGTAAGAATTTAATTCGCAAACTATACCTACCTTTTCCGGTTCGTATCTGACTCGCCGAGAAGTGCAATACAAATTAACAAAACCCAAAACAAAATAACTAATTCAAAACCAAATTAACAATTAGTTTCGATTTTAATTTGGTTGTGAATTTGCTATTTAGTTTTCGGATTTGTTCATTTGGTTTTGAATTTGTTATTTTGTCTTTGAATGTTACTTTGTTTTCGGTTTTGTTAAGTTGTTTTGTACTTCACGGCCACCGTATAATAGGCCTACGCTTTACCTCAACAAAGCCAATATATCTAGAGTGCGCCATCTAGTGAGTAAACATCAGAATTACAGGGAAAATAAAACATTAACAAGGTTAATTTATTTTATTTTTTTTTTTCAAGTTTGGCGGGCCGGATCAAAACGTTAAACGGGCCGCATGTGGCCCCCGGGCCGTAGTTTGCCCATGCCTGGTCTACCTCATGTTCTACAGGCTTTAATTAAAGTTCATGGGGAAACTGGCTAGTACGTTTAACTTTTTTTAAAGCATTAAATAAATGTGAAACAAGGTGGTCTATTGTTTTTCATGTGTGGTCAGATTTTGTTGTAGCATATTGTGATTAAATTTAGTTAATATAGTTGCAAGCAGTGATGAGTGGGCCCAAACACTTTGCGCCATTGCCACCTGGGCACACCAGAAAGACAGCGGGCACAGTGGGCACATGCATTTAAAGGGGATAAGCTTAACTCTGTGTCACAGCTGGCCCGTTTGAAATATCAAAAATCCCTCTACAATCTTGCATCCTTAGTGTCTTTAGATCACATAGGCTTGGTTTGGTGGCGATTGTACAAATTCCCTAGCAAGAGTGTCCTTCAGGTGCATTATGCAAACTACACAAAATAGCTGACTTCCTGCACAAACACACACACATATACAGCGCATGCGTGCACAAACACAAACACAACAGAAACACATATCTGTCTGGATATATTTGAACTTTGTTCGAAAGTAAAGTGCAGGTTAATATGTTTTATTTTTACTATATATTTTATACAAAAAAATATATTATTTTTATATATTTATTTATTTGGGTTCTGGAACGAATAATCAGAATTTCCATTATTTCTTATGGGGAAAAGTGTTTTGATATACGAACACACTTCTGGAATTAATTATGCTCGTAATCCATGGTTCCCTTGCGAGCATAATTCGTTCCGGAAGCGTGTTCTGTACAGTGGAACTGTGGACTGCGAGCATAACTCGTTCCGGAAGCGTGCTCGTATATCAATACACTCGAATTTCTCCATAAGAGATAATGAAAACACAGATTACTTGTTCCACAACCGAAAAAAAATTATACACTGCTGTAAAGTAAAAATAAGACAAATTAACCTGCACTTTACCATTGAAAAGAATCCCCTACAGAACAGTCTCTCTGTCAGAGGGTGTGTGTGTGAAGGCGAGAGGAGGAGGGATGTATGACAGTGTGTGTGTGTGTGAAGGCGATAGGAGAAGGGGTGTGTGTGTGCGTGTGTGTGTGTGTGTGTGTGAAGGCGAGACGAGTATACATACTACTAACTGCTCAAACAACTACTTGTGAAATGCGCGCGCAAACACATATGAGATGCGTGCACTTACACACACAAACTTTCCATGCACACACGCCTATAAGATGCACGCACAAAGACACATAGTACATGATACATGATTCTCAGTGTAAACGGAAGTCATTTCAGTGTAAAGGAAAGTCATTTCAGTGTAGACGGACTTGTTACTTTATTCTCCCTGATTGGTAGTAGCGGTTTGTAAGCAGCCTGCTGTTGGACAGTTTAGAAGACGGAGTAGGACAGTATAATGATCATCACTGTTCAATCACAAGGTATATTCAGAACTGTCCAAATGATGTTTGAATATTGCAGTGGCAGAAAACATGGGTGATGATTTACAAAAAGAAAAATTTATGGCTCTGTGTCGAAATCTGTGGCTAATATGTCGGATCCTACTGTTTTGTGAATTGTGCTTTCCTCGCCTTTGCTAATACAAACTAACTCATCGGAATCCCACGTGACTCCTTCCGCTTGATCAAATACAAATACAAAATTGGAAATTCAAAGATACAGTACATCAAGTGACTTGTGCATTTACCAAGGTGTTTAATAGTTTTGGTGATTTTCTTTGACCTTATATTTTATTTGCATGCCCTTCTTCAACAGACTTGTGAATTGATAGTTAGAATTGATTTTTTAAATAATTTGTGCAGTTTAATTATACCTAAAAAAAATTACAGTTAGAAACAGCACAAAATGTGAGCTTTAAAAAAATACGTCAATTATGACTGACAATTATGTTCTTGTACACTTGGTAACTTTTATTAGCAATAACAACGTGTCAGAATCTGCTGCCCATGTTAAAACAATAGGAATTACATTCTGATAAAGCAATAAAAGCAATAAAGTAGGACAGACCTATAGATCTAACTATAAGTTTTTGTTGCTGGTAGGAAATTCTGGCAAGTACTACAACCGACAACCTGCTCCCTGTGCAGGGAAGATCTGTTAAGGGAACTTCGCTCTACAAAATTCCAATAATAATAATAATAATAATAATAATAAATATTATGTCATTAAAATAAATTTTTTTCAGATCACTAGCCTATATAATCCTAAAGATTTCTAGATTAAATAAAATAAATTAATTATTGTGTCCTATTTATATCATGTTTTTCATAGATCATACAGTAGGTGTGTGCGCGCATTTCATTTGTAGCTGTTTGAGCAGTTAGTAGTATATATGTGTGACTGTTTCGTATATGCGTATGCAAGTGTTTCATGTGCGTGTGCATGAGTGAAGTTTGCTTTGAGCCCTATACAGTGCCTCATAAACACACACAAATAAAATGTGTGTGTGTGACTGTTTCATATACAGTATGTGTATGCAAGTGTTTCATGTGAGTGTGTATGAGTGAAGTTCGATTTAAAAGAACAAGGGGAAATCCCTTCATCTAGTGGACTTAGTTTATTACTGCAGGATTCAGGCCAAAACCATGTCCAGTCAATGGCCTGATAAATGTAAAAAAAAATGTGGTGAGCCGTTTGAGCTCAACAAAATCATGAAAATATGCAAACTTACTTACAACCTTCATTTTATGTAAAATGTTTTGTAACTTTCCACTGTTACGATACATCAGCCATGTCTTGCAATTACTGTGCCTGATTTTTAATCAAATTAACTGAAAATTAGTCACAAAATATTAGCAATTTCTAAAGGTAAACACTTTCTGCTGCCAGTAGGTGGTGCTATGACCAAGACTATAATCATTGTCAGCAGCTTTCTTCTCATAACATAAAACTAAGGTTTGATGTACATCACTTAATTTACACAGTTATTAGCCACTTCTTGTTTCCTGTTATTCGCTGTAGGTTTAAGGGCTCAAAGGCTCATTTACATCAAACAAAACTATGAGTTATGCAGCTAGATTTCTAACAAATTTCCCGGGGCTCTTTGAAGACTCAGTGCCATGCCAGACTGGCCTTTTCATGACCACTTGCACTCTCTATGTGAAATAGATTGAAACATTACGCCATTCCACTTGTATGATATTATTTCCTTTCTAATATGTTCTTATTTAAATCCTTGACATAGCACCACCATTCAAATTCTCAAAAAGTCATTTACACTTTCAAATCAGCCATGTCTGTTCATTATTTGAATCAAATCAGGTGAAAGTTAGGGACATAATATTAGAGATTTCATAAAGTGACACACGTTTATCATAGCATAGCATCACCAGTCAGTTGGTGATGCTATGACTGAGAATCATGGTTCTCATAGGGTTGTGATCAGCTTTCTATCTCTTCCATCATCCCATCTTTCGTTTTTCACAAATATCTTCAATGTACAGACAGTTTTACTTTACAGTTTTATTATATGAATATCATAATATCATTATTATCGGGGATGACATTATATTAAGAGGACTAATTATATTTAATTTAAAAATCCTTACTATTTTCGGTACATCTTGTAAAACAATTAAAGTATTTGTTTACAAGTTATACGCATTTCAACAGTCTACGTTTTATAATGCTAGCGGATTTTGTTTACATAACTATTCAATATTTAACTATATTACACCCTGTGAAGTACACTGTGGAACGGAACGCAGCCGTTGTTTTGTTACGTTGCCCTGGGAGTGGTCCTAAATCACTCTTAATCTATGACTCCTACCTGGTTTTTAAGCTAAGGTAGGTGCTCTCGGCGAGGATGCTTAGAATTCTCATGAATACAGCCCCGGATCCAGTAATTATATGTTGGATAAATATGCAACAAACTTAACAATCTGGGATCCATTCCTACTTTGTGCCTAGTATATTGTCACAGAGATGAGTCTCTGGATCTGGATCAAATCAGAAAACAGGTTAAAGATTGGGTGCTATGTTACAGAATATTGCTTCTTCTGATATCTACAAGAAAGCCACTTTTTATATATAATTTTTGTAAACAAAACAAAAAAAAATTGCATCTGGAGAATATAAGAATCTACACAGATATTGCGTTGTATGTCAGTAATAAAGGAAACAGACCAGGGCCTGTATTCACAAAGCTTCTTAGAATTCTCTCAGAGGGCTCCTATCTTAGCCTAAAAAGTCCTACCTGAGAGTCCTAGAAAAAAAGTGATTTAGGAAACTTCTCAGAGCAACTCAAGGACTGTGATTGGTTGATAAAGAATCTGTAAAGGTCTTGAAATGTGCTCGTTCTGAAAATAGAATATATGATAATAGAATTAATAGACAAAATTATATAATCATGAATACAAGCTACTTTATGCAAAGTATTTGTTATAGACTAAATATCTTAAAGTTATTTAAAAGGCAAATGTTTAAAATGTGTCTACTTTTGAAGAAACTAATTTACATGCAGTAGTTATTATATTTATTTATTTATTTATTTACATTTATTACATACATTTATTTGCCATACTGATTTTATTACTTGTGATCCATTTCAGGTTGATAGGAGCAAAATGGCTCAGCTTTAACCAATTTACTGTACATGATTGCAGGACAGTCTGTTGCAATTTTGGATGGTATGTAGCCAACAACCCAAGAGAGATGTAAGGAAGTACTAGAACAAAAACCACACACAATTGGACAGAAGAGCAGTGTTTACTTTTAGCTTTATGTTCAGTGTTATTTCTTCTTTCTGCCATTTTGTCCTCTGCTATAGAAACTCTTAAGCCTCTTAAAAGTTCCTCCACTCTACTCTTAACAATATTTTTGGGCTGAAGTTGTTTTTAAGGCTAAAATTTTTCATGAATAATTATTATCTTTAATAAAAATTTAGTCCTAAATTTTTAAGGAAATTCTAAGAAAATGTCATAATTCTATGTCATAATTCACAAAGGTCTCAGGTCCCTGTGATTTGTTTTTTTGTACAAATTTACTTATACAGGTTTATTTTATGACTTCATTATTACATGTTGACCTTATGGCAAATATCTGTAGGCCATAAAAAAGAGCATGTGTAAGAAAGTACTCAGAAGGAGTGTGGCAGGATGCTCAGTAAAACTAAGCAGAGCGACCTCACACCAGTTACTGACTTAGGTTCAGTAATGACTGTTTACGGTTTTAATAGAATTTTTTAATGTAGAAACAATTTAAGACATCTTTGCTTCACAGCAGTTATTTAGATGTGCCTTTATTTAGACTTTTGCACAGTGGTGCAGAAGAAATATTTTAACAATGAAAAGAAAGGAAAAAAGAAAGCCTAAAAAGCATTTAATGAACATTTATTTTGTTGTCAGTTGTCAAATAATACTAAGAAGCAAATGGTATGTTACTCCAAGGACTCACAAAAATGGAAACAGTCACACAGCATCTTTACAGAAATCTAGTTGTATTTCTCCAGATTTATCCGCAACATACAGGACAAAGGGAAAAAAAATCCTGGGACTAAACCATGACTATGCCAAATATAAATGTAATTTAAAAATGACTATTTAAATTATCTTTTCTATTATTATCTTAATTAACTTAATTAATATTTAGTATCTCAATATGTCCATTTTATTTATGACTCATCTTCATGGCGAAAATCAAGGCGACCAGGCCCAGACAGCACGGGTTTCCATAGCTGAAGGGGGCGATGGAACACACTGCATAATCAGGTGGATGCTCCGGCATGGACACCACGACTGCCCCCGCTCCTCTGCCATCACCCAGAGGAACGTTCAGTGGGACCATGGGGCTCTGCATCCTGCTCAGTGTCAGACCTCACTGCGCTGATTAAGAAACTTCAGGCTTGCCCATTTATGATTGACATTAGGGGGCAAGTCATTTACAGTCTGTTACGAAAAGTTAAACACAACCACTGTGGTTTTTCATGTTGTATGACCTACTTTTGATGGCCTAGTTAATGACACGTACCAGGTTTATTAAAAGAAATACATGAGTAATATAGAATAAATGAATAGTATAGAACCTAAAACATCTCCATATTTCCAAATATCTTTCATTTAATCAAAGAACTTTTTCATGCAGTGTCTATACTTATGGACATATCAAAATATATGTTTTTAGAAATCCATTTGCACAACATGCATCAGAAAAAAAAGATACTTTGTATATTTTTGTTCATCAGCTTTCAATATTTCGGACTTTATTACTCACACTTTATGTTTAGAAACATAAAAGGAATTTAGAAACACATTGCAATGCAAGCAGTATTGTTAGCAAGAAGAATGTTTGCGCCATTCAAGTCTCAATGGTATTGTATTCCATTGTGTAAAGTGGGTCTAGAAAAGAATTACCCCACTTTTAAGTAAACTCATTTTGTTGCTTTGCAGCTTGAAATGAAGACAGAATTTTTTTTTTATCCAGCTATATTTACTCAGTGCAACTTCAAGTGAAAGATATAACACCAGGAATTTTTTTTAAAGGAGGTGATTTTTTTTTCTATACTCATTGTATATTATTCTATTATAATATAAATTATTTTTACCATAATTCTCTATTTTGTCTTATTCTTGTATTCCTCTTTATTGCTGCTGGGCTGTGTGGGCTACCAAACTAATTTTGTTGTATTACTACAATGACAAAGCAGTTTAAGTACAATGTTTTATCCTCCACCAATGCTATTTTGCATAAAAACAGAAAATCTATTCAAGTTTTTAATGCAAGTAATATTTCTATAAAGAATACAAATAATTTGTACATGAAAAGGAATTGAATTAGATTAAGATTAAATACAACTTTAAACATTAACATACTCTACATACTATGTATATTCACAACTGTGGATATATTACCTGGATCAAATTGCAACCTTTTGCAGTTCAAACCTAGCACAAGTCCATTTTGTGTTTTCAAATTTTAGGCAATTAATTGTGCAACACAAACTAAAATATTTAAATATTTGAACTGCATTTTCAGTACAATCCTTAAAATACACCTGACCATGGTTTACATACTCCTAGGTAGAAGGTTTCAAGCTTTTTTTAAGCTTTAGGAGCTCTTTGAGAGGAGTCTCAGGAATACGGCTCCAGATCCATTAATTATATACTGGACAACTATGCAACAAACATGCAAACTACAATCTGGGATGCATTTCAACTTAGTGCCTAGTATGCTGTCCCAGAAATGGTCTCTGTAGCTATTAAAATCAGAAAACAAGTTGAAAACTGGGCGGTCGTTATAGAATATTGCTGATGATATCTAAAAGGAAGCCACTTTTTAAATATATTTTTAATTATATATTTTGTAAAAATAAATAAATAAATAAATAAATAAATAAATATAAAAAAATAGAATAAAAACCTTTACATTTGCATCTGGAGAATATAAGAATCCATACAGATATTGCAGTCTATTTCAGTAATAAATGATTGCACCATATACAGAACCGGATTTTATAGTTCTTACAGTTAAATAATTTTTAATACCATTAAACACACAACATTTGATGGTTTGATCACTGAGAATCTTTTATTGCTAATTAGCTACAGTATATATTTTTCACATGGTATTTTGTGCTCATTAAATAGACATTAACAACACATTTTTCTTCTGAGATATATATGAAATCACATGAACCAGGGATTTAATATTTTTAATATCTAGAGTATCCTCCTCTGTAACGGTTACTTGGGTAACTAGAAGCTACAGAAGCAACTGAAGCCACCACTATCACTATGGAAAGTACGATAGATAGGATGATAAGCACAAGTGCAATGATATTGAAACGGCGTGCCTTGGAGCCATAAGATTGCGCTCCAATCATGTCTCCCAGCATCTTCCGGTCTCTGGACTGAAACACACACAAGCACAATTTTTTTTTTTAGAAACATTACAATTCATAAGTGAAAATGAAACACCAGTCAAGATCAGGATGCTCTTTGCTTTGCTCAAACGTTTGTACTGTATATTATACAAAAAGGTGTTCATTAATGACTGTTTACTGCTTTAATAGATTTTTTTTTTTCCGGAAACAACCAAGACACCCTTGCTCTACAGCAGTTATTTAGATGTGTCTAAGACTTTTGAGCAGTGCTGTGTTTAAGAGCAAATATTTAACAAATCTCTGTTTAAAACAATATACATTGTACAGCTAGTTTAAAAAATATATTTTTCTTATATTGTATATTTTGTATTCTATAATTAGATTATTCTTTCTTAGCCAAAGTTATTTTCAATTTTATCATTTTTTTATTCATATTTATTTCCTATTAAAAATCTTTTATTTTAAGGTCACGAGCAGTCTTTTAAGCATTTCACTGCATATCATACTGTGTATGACCGTGTATGTGACAAATCAAATTTGACTTTGAATTTGAACATTGAAAAGGAAGAAAAAGAAAGTAGACTTTTAATTAATTTAACAAATGCTTCTTTTTAATTGTGAACATATGGATAAATAATACTATGAAGTAAACAGTATGTAGTTATACTATGGGCTTACAAGAATGTAAACAGTCACACGGCATCTTTACAGAAATCTTGTTGTATTTCCCCAGATTTATCCGCAATACACAGGCCAGAGGTGATGTTGGCAAGAAAAAAAAAAATCCTGAGACTAAACCTTGACTATGCTAAGACTACCTTGACTAAATGTAATTTAAAAATTACTATATAAAATATCTTGCTCTAATATATTATCTCCATATGTCCATTTTATTTATGACTCACCTTCATGGAGAAAATCAAGGCGACCAGGCCCAGACAGCACGGGTTTCCATAGATGAAGGTGGCGATGGACCACACAGTATGATCACGTGGATGCTCCGGCATGGACACCACGACTGCCCCCGCTCCTCTGCCATCACCCAGAGGAACGTTCAGTGGGACCATGGGGTTCTGCATCCTGCTCAGTGTCAGACCTCACTGCGCTGATTAAGAAACTTCAGGCTTCAGATTTGCCCATTTATGGTTGAAGTTAGGGGGCAAGTCATTTACAGTCTGTTACGAAAACCACTGTGGTTTTTCAGTTTGTATGACCTACTTTTGATGGCCTAGTTAATGACACATACCAGTTTTTTTTTTAACAAATAAATTAATAACATATTATGAAGTGAACCTTAAACAATCTACTTCATTCATAACTATTTCATGCAGTGATTCCTTACTATACCCATTGTATATTATATTTTTAGCGTAATATGTTTTATTCTTATATTCTTCTGTATTGCTGCTGGTCTCTACAGAACTAATTTTGTTGTATTATTACAATACTGATGAAAGTTTTTTTTTTATTATTCTTTTTCAATTTAAGTACAATGATTTTGATCCCCCCCATCGTATTCTACTTTTAATACAAGTAATATTTTTTTTATAAATAATGCAAATAATGTGTACTGTATATAAAAGGGTCATTGAATTAAATTTAGATTTAAAAAAAACTTCTACAGTTACAGAACACACAGACAGCATAACTTCCACAGGGTTTATAAGATTAGCAAGACTCTTATCTAATGGGATATGGGACATAAAAACCAATCAATTTACCCATTTAGCATTAAAATTTGGGCTGCACAGTTTGATTGAAAAAACCCCAACACAAAGTGATTATTTTGACATATCACGATTGTGATATATAACTATTTAACAAATATAAAATTTTGTATTCAAAATATTATTTGTCCTAATTATGCAATGATACTTAAACAAAAAGAAATTGTCAATGTTTATTAAAATCACCTTTAAAAAAAATTATAACAACAATTATTCATGCCTTTCTGATGATGTATACTGTACATTACCTCTAACAAATTAAATCATTGCACATGTCCATATTGAGGTTTACATCTAATCACGGTTTACATTTTTAAGTAGTGAAATGCTCACTTCATAAAGCACAGTTTTATCACAGTTTATCAAAGTGTTAAAAACTCTTTAATATTTAATTATGGTAAATTTTGATAAAATTTAAAAGTCAGAGTTAATTAGTCATACTAGACTTCAGACTTTCTGTTGTACTTTATTTGAACCCTATTAAAAAGATTAACTTTATAAAAGGTTAGTCAATCCCACAAGCAGTACTGATGTATTTAGCAGAACAGAACTCCGTTACACAAAACAAAATCTTTCCAAGTCTTGAAGGCTGATCACATGAAGATTCTGACATTATTTTAGTTATTTTTGCAGTTATGACATTTGCCACCAAGGCACTGAAGTTCATTTTTGATAGAACTGAGGATTGTTGAACAGAGAAAGTAATAAAAAATAAAAAGATTCTTCAAATCCAACACTTTAACTAGAAACAATGATACCCTAGCTTGATGGTTTATCTTGCCGAACTGAAACTAAACTGGGAAAGAAATTCACATTACAACATTTTTATTCTATTACAAAGTGCATAAAAAATTTTTTTGGAGAATGAATGGATCTGTTTAAATCACATTTTTTACGGAAGCAACTTGGACTGTGATTGAAATGTGACTTACTCTATGGTTATGTGTACAGAGAAAGCTGCCCTGCACACTAAAGAAATAATGAATGGTCTCGAAGGCATTTTTCCTAGTCTTTCCTCAGCATTAATAGCTCTCACATGTCTGTTGAGGCAGAGTAAAGTACAATCTAAAATCTTATTCACCTACACTGGTGTCCACATTAAAGTCTTGAACCTAAAATTATATGAAAATGAATAAGTGCTCTTATGTGTGTGTGCTGCAGTTTTAAATGTAGTGAGAGAATMGCATCACATCACATCACAWCTTGGAAGACACARCAGATGAACCTCCCTGCGTATACACGTGCACAGAGGTCTGGAAAGAAAGAAAAAAGATAACACCAGTGTTTTCTTCTGTAGACACACGTGCAACTACGCATTGGTGCATGTTGCCAATATGATGCTTTACCTTTTTGCCTTCTGCATTATACTTATCGAGCAGCGCCTGGACACGAGAGCCGTAATCCTGGTGCACTTCCATCAGACGCTGAACCTGTGAAGATGAAGGAGAGACGTTGAACTTATCTATGATTTTTCAGAACAGTTTTAGAGCACTGAGACATCAGGAACATCAGACTGTACCATGCGCTTCTGAATGAAGAGCTGAGCTCCTTTTAGGTGTCCAGCCATGTTCTGGCACAGACGCTCACGTTCGCCATCATTCAGCACCTTGGTGAAGAAAGTACGAACCTACAGGACCACAAAGACACTTTAACACCCAGAGGAGGGGGCAGACTACACCACCCACCAACAGAGTGGGTGCCACTAGATCACCTATGTGCATGACATGTCCATACCTGTGTCACATTATCCTCGTCCGAGCTGTTGTAACGTGCGACATCAGGAGAGACTCTAAACTTGGACTCCATGAAGTGTTTCTGACAATCTGGAGCAGTGAAGCTGTTGGGGAAGTAGTTTGGCGCTCCGCCTAAAAATATATATTTTTTTAATCTCACATTGTCAGGTTGGAATGGACGGAACAGACTTTGGACATCTACCATGTGTGTGACCTTATACCCGAGTGTGTAAAACTAAAAGAAATACTGCAGTGTGTATTAGGATGTCTCACCCTGGTTGTCATTCATACACATGGGTCCATCTCTCTGATAGTTGGCCACGCGGGCACGATAAGGGCAATTAACGGGCAGCTGGAGGTAGTTGGCTCCAAGCCGATGGCGGTGGGTGTCAGGGTAAGAGAAGAGACGGCCCTGTGCGGAACATCACGTATCAGACTACTGACACAACCGAAACACAGGAACCAATTACAAAGACAGAGAGATTTGTTTTAGTGCCCAGATCTTCCATTTCTCTCTTCCATACATAGTGTCCACACTTACAAACAGTCAGTTTAACATGTTTTACATTCTGCTCAAGGTTTTGATAGAGCACATTTAGAGTCAATATATCTTAATTATATTAAAAATAATGTGTTGAACTTAACTGTTAATTAACCCGACTGAGCCATCTATACCACTTACAAAAAACAAACAAACAAACAAAAATCACTAGGTGGTGTTTTGTATCATGTAGAAATAAAGTGGAATAAATGCCCAAAAAGATTATCATAGCACCACAACACAAAATGTTTTAATTTTCATTCAAATGTTATTTTGTAATTTTTCTTTTCTTTTTACTACTTTTACCATGAAGCAGCATCTTAACCATCTGGAAGAGGACATTATTGAGAACGCAAAAAACAAGGACAAAAAACATAATATATGGCCTTTAATCCTAATGAAGAGGTTAAAATATTCAGGCTCTTTATATTTTTAGGCAAATAAGAAATTAAATTTTGAGACCAACATAAGTTGATCTGATGTTCTTTACCAACTTAATAACATTACTAACTTACTTTCTAATGCCCTACTCCACTGATCACATTTTGGTTTGATTTTAACCCCACAGTGGGGTTTGGGGTTTCATGTGTCATGCGTCACTGACAGTACAGGCATTTCAGTGCCACATAGCACAATTTATTGGGCCATTACATTTACATGGGGCATTTTAGAGAAACAAGTTCACATAACCTTAAATAACTTCATGCATTATAACCACCTTATTGGCAATCATAACTAATGCTTAGCAGCATGGAAAAGAAGTGTTAAATATGATATATCTGGCCTCAGCCATAATCAGGGTATGTCTGTGCAATTTTCCACAGTTCAGATTATTTTAGCTTAGAATCAAATGCTACATGCTCGGCTTACCAACCCTTTATCCACTATGGAACTTGTGGTTTATCATGCACTTCTGCACAACCACTGAACAGCAAGACTGCTCTTGTTCTTTCCGCAAAGCACTGCCACTTTTGCTGCGGTCATCACTACATATCAAAATGAAACTTCCTGACATGCAAACTGTGGTGTTCCATAACATGTCTGATTATATTTGAAAAAGTGTGCGACTTTGTAATTCATTTGCCAATACATATAACCTTTTTCCAGGAGTAATATAAGACCAGGCTCCCATCAACCTTAATATAGAAAGGTTTAAAAAGTCATAAATCCAAGATGACTCGGTTTGAAACCAAGGTTTGATGTTGAAAGTAAAGACAAACGCTAACAATTTGTTGTTCTTGGGTCCAATAATATACACACACAAAAACATATTCAAATCAATGCTGCTATGAGAGGCGTTCAAGTCAAAACAGGATTTCTGATTGCGCATTATAACGGAACACAGAGTAAAAACTAAATTCTCTACATAATCCCCTGCTACACTAATGCATTATCCCAGTATGTCAATAGTGCTTAAATTCTTCTCAGCAAGCTGAAGTCATGATTGGACTGCCTCCTTCACGTCTGAAAATGGCCTCCCAGGAATGTCTCTAACAGACCAAACATGCTCGGAGCTGCAAATACAGAATACCTTCGGTCATTAAACCAGTTTATTTTTTCTCCCTTGACAGCGGTCCACTCACTGAATGTTTAAAAGGGTGATTGTAGTGGGCTTCAGGCAAGATCATCACTCAGAGGCCTTCTTTAAAAAGGCTAAGGGTTGCATCACCTCATCGGGCTTGAAGGCTTGTATATGTAAATTGAGTTTATGCCTTCGGTCCCGGTTTGACCTGAACGCCGTATATTGCATACGTCATAACACATAAATCTTTACCAACAAACGTGTCTTAAACCTGTTTAACAGTAATCTAATGACTGAGTAATTTACATAACTACATACTATGACAGCTTTTACACCCTCTACAACATGATATAAATAGCAGAGAGACGGAGTGTGTGAGGCTGTACCTGCAGCATCTTGTCAGGACTTGGCTCGATACCTGGTGGCATGTTACTGGGATCAAACGCCAGTTGCTCCACCTCAGCAAAATAGTTTACAGGGTTTTTATTCAACACAAAGCGTCCAACTGGAATCAGGGGGTAGTCTTTATGGGACCAAACCTGAGAGAAAAAAAATGAGTAAATGAAAAGCCCTTCAAACAAGCAATAATTATTAACACACTATTAATTAGTAATAGCAATCTGTCTTAATCATGGTTACTGAGGGAGGTTAGGGCACCTTGGTCAGATCGAATGGGTTCCAGGGGTACTTCTCCGCCTGCTCAAAGGTCATGACCTGAATGTAGAAGGTCCAGGAGGGGAAGTTGCCAGTAGCAATGGCGTTGTACAGGTCACGGAGGGCATAGTCAGGATCACTGGCGGCTAAACGGTCTGCCTCCTCTACAGGCAGATTCTTGATGCCTTGATCAGTCTGACAGGAAAAGACAATGTCTCACACACACACATACAAACAAGGACATGGACAGACAGGTGCAAAAGCAGGTACACACCTTGTAGTGGAACTTGCAGTAGACAGGGTTGCCGTCAGAGTTGATCAGTTTGAAGGTGTGGGATCCGTAGCCATTCATATGACGGAATCCGTCAGGCAAACCACGATCGCTGAAAAGGAACGACACCTGCAAGAGATGAAAAGGAACAGAAAAGATCAAGGAACATGTAGCGTAAAAGCAGATATACTGATTACAGCATCATGGCTGAAACAGGGAACACTTCATGTGCTGCCATAAATTTAACTACATAAAAGTCTCACAAACCTGATGTAGAGACTCTGGGCGCAGACTCCAGAAGTCCCACACCATGTCGGGGTCCTTCAGGTGAGTCTGAGGATTCCGCTTCTGAGTGTGGATAAAGGATGGGAACTAGGCAATGCACAAACACACAACACAGTAAGCTTAAAAAAAAATAATAAAAAGTTTAAATCTAGCCCAAGTAATCAGGATCTGTCAGTCTCTCGCCCTCTCACCAGAAGTGCATCCCTGATGAAGAAGATGGGTGTGTTATTGCCCGTCAGGTCCCAGTTGCCTTCTTCAGTGTAGAATTTCAATGCAAAACCTCGAGGGTCCCGGACTGTATCAGCTGAACCAGACTCACCAGCTAGAAGCACAGATGATGTTTAAGCAAAAAGGGGAGAGAAGTATAGTATATAGTTTAATACATGAAATTCTTAATAATTAAATTCTTAAACTATTTTTTTCTTTCTGTTGAGGAAATAATAATAATAAAAACATGCTCATCATTATGTAATCAACTTCACCAATTCAGAATTAGTTATGGTTTATAAATGTTACTGCATCCACTACCCTTCTGCTCACTTGAGAGCAAAATTACGGTTTTATTTTATTTGCTGCCCTCTACTGGACACCTTTAAGTACAGTAATAGTATGAAGGGAGTCGCCCATGTGACCACTTACACACTGCATCTCTACAAAACCATAAATACAAAACAGACCTCATGCAAGCTGCATCTTCCTTAATTTTAATGGGACATGTGTAAGGAATTATTTATGCAACCATCGATTGGTAGAATCTTCTCTTAATACTAAGCTCTACTTATAATAATAATAATAATAGTTTTATTACACATCTATTTGTTATATCATATAACTGGTAGCTGTATGGAGAGGAGATAAGACGTGCACACACTCACCCACAGTAGAGAATCTCACAGCCATCGGAGTTGTCTTGCCCACATGCTCGAACACCTTGGCCTTGCAGTAGCGCGTGATGTCATGAGTCACCTCAAAATAGCCAAATGCACCTGCGAAAAGAAGAAACAACTGCTTTGCCATCAATCTAATAGGCACATGAACTGTTAATGCAGAAGGTCAATCTTTCTCTTATCGGCCACTGTTTACTTGTAATCTCTTATTTATTTAAAAAAAAAAAAAAAGATTAGAGTTATTCCTTATGAAAGTTCTTCAGGGCTGTAGTGTAGCCTTGAGGCTTTTATTTCAGTTACTCAGGGTTAATCACTAATTATTGCCTTCTGACAGGAAAAGCAATTAATACTTCATTTTGCTGATACAAGGTTAGACACTTTTCTATTAGTTGCCGTTTTGCATAATTTTAAATAATATTTTTAACTCGACTTCCATAAAATTTGTGCCTTCACAAACAACATTTTCCCAATTCTCCTACTGTTCTGAAAAACTTGTGTGTCTTTATAAAATACGGTGAACCTTTAAAATAACAACCCCACAGAGAATATTTACCCGAGATAAATATTTAAATGCACATACACCCCAACAATGGATCAATATTGACCAATCACTTGAGTATTTCTAAGCACGCACCTGCTCCTTTGGCATGCACTACCCTTTCAGGGATGCGCTCCCGGTCAAAATGGGCCATCTCGTCAGTGAAAACGACATCCTGCACCAGCAGTGGTCCTCGGGGTCCGGCCGTCTGAATGTTCAGCTTATCGCCTATGGGAACACCTGCTCCTGTGGTCAACACGTCAGGTCGCTGAGACAGGAATGGATGCAAAGGTGAGGTGAGGGAAATGTAAGGAAACAGAATCACTAGAGTCTATGCACGTGGTTAAATGTCCGTCAGCAAGACAGCAATGACCCGAGTGTTCCCACATCATCCTTAATGATCAGCTGCAACCTTCCTCAAGTCACGCATGCAACCGTGCTCTCTACCACAAAGGAGCATCCAGCACAGCTTTACTAAGACCTCCGTCCCTCAAAATACAAGGAGGTATCAATACAGTATCAAGACTTAACAAGACTGAACCTCAACTGTTCGCCTTTCATTGGACAACAAAAAAAAGGTTGACTAACTAATATTTAAAGATGTTAGTCTTATAATGCATATACAATATACATTTTTATTTTTAAAAATACGGAAGTATTGACAAAGACTAATTTAGGCAAAGTGTGTAAACTGTATGTGTGTGAACTTTGTGCAGCTTTAGGTCTCTCTGCTTGTCTATTTCTTTTAAACCTGGTCATTATCAGAATAGTCATGGAAACCTTTCAGGAATATCAGTTTAAAAAAATTATATTTATATATATATATATATATATATGAAATGAACTTTTTTAAACACACTTAGTTGGGGAGGATTTGCCATATCATGCGAATAGTTTTAAATAAATGGAATGATGTAATAAAAATAATAATACTATTATTAATAGTAATAATAATAATTCTAATAATTAAGCACATTAACATCAAATTAAAAAGATAATGAGTATCGGTAGTGTACAAAACAGAAGTACTGCCAATATTGATAATAATATAAAAATATACATGAATAATAATAATAATCATAATCATACTTAAGCGGTTAAAATGATTAACAATAAATGTATATTGTTTAGGGTAACTACAGTCATCTTTATCAGGGTTTTATCACGCCATGTTTTTATAGCGACTATAAAGTACTTGTGTGTTTTTAATTAATTAGCCAAACTTTGGTAAAGTTTTGGACTTTATTCCCTGACAGCTGATGATTGCGTAACTGCACAGTTGAACATCCAGCGCACGTAAAGAAGCACTGCGGCCGAGCGTGAACTGGAAAGCTGCTTTCTGATTGGCTGACTGTTTGATAAAGGCGACCAATCGCGTTAACGGGTTTAAACAGGCGAGTCCGCTGGCAAACAGGCGTTAGGACTTCAGACTTGTCCTTATTAAGACTCGTGCGCAGCTTTGAAAACCAACTCCTTTCCTTTTTCGAGATTCATACAATTGCCCAGATATTTAAAATGTAAAAAATGTTTTTCATAAATTTAATATTAAGCGCACACACACCGATAGAAAGGCTAATCGCCGCGTGCTTGGCCCACTGATGCACTCCTGCAGGCTTCTAGTCGTCATGTGCACAATGCATGACCGATCGGCTTCAGTTCTAAGTTGTCATGAAAAGAATAAAAGCATGACTGTAGACGAAACAAACCCTTTGTAAGAGACAATAACCGTGTGACCTTTACCCTGATTATTAATTCGTTGCGCAGCTAGCATGTTCCTCATGTTAACTTTAAGTTGAAAAGACAAACCTGAGATCCTCTATTTTCTTTCCATAGTTTCATCTGGTCCGTAGCCTTTTCTCTGTTTTCCGCCATCTTTCTTACAATTCCAAGCAACGCCGAATCGCAGTAGAATGGCTGCTAAAGCTTTTGTAGCTGCAGACTAACAGGCACTGTTTTTGTTCCTGTAGTTTACTAAGACCCGCCCCCAAGTCAATCCGTTTCGTGATTGGTCAATAAAGAGTGACATGCTGCTACCATGACCCAAAGGCGCGGCCCATTACAGTAAAAATAAATAACTAACACGTTTCATATTCATTCAGTATAAGGTTTTCCCTTGTTTTGATTGTTTTAAGACATGCAATCAGTTGATCCTCATCTACTGTTCTGTGAGACGCACCTGTGCGCAAAAATGGGTTAAAATTGGGTGGTTACGCAGAACAGCACTGCGCATGCGTAAACTGTTAAGTAACCAGTCCGAAGGCCATAAAGACGCTACTTAATATTTTATAACAGTCTTAAATTTGATATTTAAATAGGTTCATCCTATTGTCTTTCTTTATTATTTCTTCATTGTCATTATAATAATTTATTGTAATACTTATGTTTATGTGGCATTTTCCCAACCCTGTTATCTGAAATCCACGTCTATATTCCCTGTCTTGTTTTATTAAAATTCAATGTGCTACATAAAGTGAAAAAATAATGAGTTGTCCACAATGTTACTTTATGCTACTACACCGTAATTCCCCTTCAGTGGAAATAATGATAATAACGGACACGAAACATATTCATCTCAGTAGTGGGTATGTTTTCAAGTACATTGTTTTTTTATGAATATACATAGATTTATAGATTTGATTTAGATTTTGAGCTACCAGCTAGCCGACAATATCCATAATTGTAATTATATCAATGTACTTTAAATATATTGCCTGGCCAAAAAAGTCACCATTTCAGAAAGGTCAAAGCAAAGAAAATAATTAATAGGATTTGAAATGACGAAAACTGGGTTAAGAATCCATGAACACATTGTCAAAACCAGGAAAGAAAGTGCTGAGCTGTCACCAAGAAATGTGGAGATCTGTGTCAGAAGTATTAATGAATGGAGATCACTTAAACACTACATAAAATTGCATGGTAAAAAAACAAACATAAAAACCGTGAAAACCATAGCTATGTTTAATAGTGGAAGTAAGAGCATTTCCATACGCATTTCCACTCAATGTGATGAAAACTCAGAGTTTTGGGACTAAACAGCAGTGTGACCATAAGAAAACCAGTTGCTAGGAAACTTAAAGTGTGGAGTTTGGAGTAAAAAAAAGGTCAGGTGGTTTGATGAGTTGAGATTAACCCTAACCAAGGCATGAAGCAATGCACCCATCATGCCTAGTGCTCACTGTAGAAGCCTCAGTATTATGATCTGAGCAGCAACGTTATGTGGCTGAAAAATTAAGTCAGCTGATGACCTGAAGGTACTGAATGACCAAGTTATCACATCTATGTTTTCTCTCTCCCTGATAGCGCAGGAATATTCCGGCACGCAAGTTTTAAAAGACTTGTTCTGGGAGCATGAGGAAACTTTTTCACACATGAACTGACAATCACACTGTTGTAATCAAAGCTAAATGAAATTTGTGTGTAAGACTTTTTTTCCCCAGGCACTGTATAAGTAGTTAATGAAAGGTTCTCCCAGTGCTTGGTGTGGGAGATTCGGCTAATTGTTGTTTCCAAATTTCCCCTGGTATGTGAATGATATATAATGTATTGTATATTACAATTTGTTATGGAGCTGAATGTTAAAGTTTTTTCCCTAGGTTTAAGGTACTGGAAGGGGCTAGAATTATACTGCAGTCGGCCACTAGATGTCCTCAGAAGTATTTTGATTTCACTTATAATAAATCCCTACTAGGATGTCGATCCATATAAACTGCAGGTGTAGATGTTGTGAAATACAGGAAACATTGCATGATTTTTACCATGGGTTACCATAGGAGAGCATTCAAACTCCACACATACAAACCTGAGGTGGGAACCCTTGAGGTCTGCTAACCACCAACCAAAAGTGCTAACCACTATGCCATTGTACCCTTACAAAAACACAATATGAGAAATGAAACGAAAATATGAGGAAATACATTGTGGGTTTAGATGGACATTCTGGGGAAAATGTAAACAATTGTCTGGGTACAATATTGGAAATTAATTTTTCGTATATATCAGTTAATAATCATTTTTATCAGGTTAACAGAGTTTTTCAAACATTTATCAGATTAATAAGTTGGCTGCAGGGACGAATTCAGAATAATATCCCATGTAGTCTCAAAACAAATGGTAGCTAGGTTTCTGAACCCCACTGCTATTTTTAATACAAGAAAACAATCTGAGCCATTACTTTATTTTAAGAATTGTATATTTGAACATCAATATACCATATTTAATACATTTTCATGCACTGCAAAATGTTTTCTTCTTTAAATCTCATTAATCACAAACATAATATAGACTCAAGCCTAAATAAAATATTGCTTCTCTAGTGGTTGATTTGGCACAGAATGAAACAATGTGAACAATGGAGTTAGTCATGAAACCTCGAACGCTGCACTGAGATAGTTGCACTTACGCTAGTCACGTAGGCTACATTAAGAAAACTTGAACCTGGTTAGTTAATACAATATTTGAACAGAGACTCTCCTGCACACAACGCGAAATAAGTCACAGAATTTGATAATGAGAAAAGTTTTACTGTTTTGCCCTAAACTGGATGTGAATGTTAACTGGCTTTCCTGCTGAATGAAAGGATTTTTTTTGCCAATCGCCTCGTGGTGGTCAGTTGGAGGTATGATATTGTTTTTTTGTTTGTTTTTTTTTTACAAATATCTAAAAACAGAATGAAAAAAAAGCAGAAACTTAAAAAGAAAATTCATAAACAATGCTTGGAATAAATTTCCAAAACATAGGGCACGGAAGGAACATGGCAAAAAAAAAAACATATTAAATGCAATTCGTGTTTTAATGCATTCACATTCCATCATAACACGACACAAAGCTTTAACAGCATGTTTACTTTTCTAGCCGTCGATAGATGGGAATATGCCTGCACTTTAAAAAAGAATTTATTTTTGTGTTCTTTGAACTACTGAGCTCTAACTTAGAAATGGTTAAATGTCTCATACAGGTTTGATCTATTGCTTTTAACTGAGCATAAACATAGAAATCACACATAACACCTAATATAGTAATAATAATAATAATAATAATAATAATTTGTAGGTAATGAGAATGCAGCTGCACTAATTCCTAACACAACTGAACAAATGACAATAATGCAGTGTATAGACTGGCGCTCTTTCAGGTCAGCCACCCTGTTATAACTGCTACAAATGGAGACAGATTTAACCTGGATAAAAGGACCTGGGAATTAAAGCTGAGACAGTCAGGGTTTCAGTCTTTTCTTTTACAAGACCCTGGCTGTGCAACTGCTTTAAAATAGAACGGTTTTCCTGAATAACAACGACCTCTTGACCTTTTTCATGTAGAAGTCTTTATGGTTTGGGTCACAGAGACAGTAGGCACCATGCAGGTGGGAACGGGAGGGCAGAAATCAGATTAGGTCCTCCGCAGCGGGTGCCACATGGAGACAGGTTTGCGCAAAGTCGCCAGCATTTGGTTCCAGTGAGTGATGCCCATGCCACTTGCTTCTGGTCCGATGATAACGTGACCTATGTTTTCACCACGCCCGTCTTCAGTGTTCTCAGCCACCGTGACTCTTAGAGAGAGGTCCTAGAATGCAGGCACAAGCCAAATATTTAGTATCTACCATGATAATGTATACATCTTAGCAGATTTAATAATAGGTGTATTTTTTGTCTTTGTGAAGAAATTACGTGGACCCGGACATAATAGGGAACCCATCCTTAAGTATAGACTATAAATATCAATTTGTCCCTGATGAGCAAGCCGAGGGCAATTGTGGCAAGGACAAACTCACTGACAAAAGGATGAAACCTGCAGAGGAACCAGACCAAACAGGAAAACCCATCCTAATATCAGATAGTATGACCATAAATCAGTCCCTGTGGAACCTTGGATTGTGAGTAACTTGGAGCGTTTTGCAAGACAGGCAAATATTTGAAAAAAAACGTTAACTTGATAAACGAGCGAGGTCTTGACATACAGGTAGTTCACTTACGCTTTGTCTGCCGAGTGTCACGTGATCACAACTAAGCCAATTTCTTTTGTCTCTCCCGCTGCAGGACTGTGGGTAATCGTCTCCCACGTTCAGTCTCAACGCGTGTGCGTCACTCGTATAGTCAACATCTGTGCGCTTGTATTGTTTACTATAACATTGTGACCATGCAACCACAATTATTTTTAAAGATAAAGTGCAGGTTAATTTGCTTTATTTTTACTTCATATGAATATATTTGGATTGTGGAACAAATCATCAAAGTTTGTAATATTTCTTATGGGGGAAATTCGCTTTAACATACAAGTGCTTTGATATACAAGCACACTTCCGGAACAAATTATACTTACAACCCATGGTTTAACTGTATCTCTGTGTACTATGATGCTGAAAGGGCAATTTAACAGAAAATGTAATATAGAATCAACTTTCTTTTTACGAGAGTTGGATAAAAAACTGTTCTTGGGAATTTTACGTTCTAAACTATTAAGTGACTGTGTCAAAAGCCATCATACAAAAACTGCCTGCATCATGGAGTCCAAGACGATCTGATAAATCCAGGACTACATGGAGTATAAATCTTAAGTCAATAATATTAATATGACATAATCCTCAAACTGAGGCCTGAGCTGCTTATAGACAGACATATTACCTGAAGCACAACAGCAGGCACGGAGAAGATCATAGCCTCGTTGAAGATAGGGTTTGTATCATCCCTCTTAATGGAGGTTTTCTTCTTACTGATCTTCCTTCCATCTTGTAGGAGGTACACCTTCACGAACGGATCTGTTATCATAGGTATTAGGTTAGAAAAGCAGGTCTGGATCGATTGCAGTGGAGATAATAGGAATAAAAAACATGCTGACCTGCAGTGGTTTTGCCGTTAGTCCAGACCAGGTTCTTTGCTTTAGCCACCACCACCGTTAGGCGCTCTGCCGTAGGTAGGTAACTGAGCGAAAGCAGAACTTCTCCGACGGCATCCACAGCCTGTAGAACCAATACACAATTAATTTCAAAATTCAAAACAGAAACATTACCATGAATGGGCGTGGCCAAGCATTTAAGCTTTGTGTACAAAGTCATTAATCAGGTATTTATCTTCTTCTATATCCAGACCAGGCTCTGGAGAGATTTTAATGCAGAAAGCAGCACTTCAATGGTGCAATGGTGTACAAGTCAGATATGTGCCATGTGAACCCACCAGTATTTACTCTCATGAAAGAGGGAAAGTTTGAAAGATATCAATTGTCTCCATTAATGCATAATATGACCCCGTTAAAAGTCTTAAATTACAAATGGACATGAATCAGGGACCCTGTGATTTTACATAAGCAGAAATACTGCATTATTTACATCATTTATTATTTGTATGTTTATTATACAATATATAAATATATGATGCAAAACTCAGTGACAGTCATAACTTCAACTAAGCATTTATGACATATTTTTATGAACAATAATATTTGTGATAAGATTTGTATGACTAATAAAATTATTTTCTTGTCTCTCTAAGAGGTTTACTATATACACTGTCTGGCTATTTTTCACTGTTTCAAAGTATATGTGCTCTAAAGCAAACTGAAGTCTATGTTCAGTCACTAACAAGTGGTCTTCTTATGGCCACATATCAGTTTAGTCCCAGTCCTGTCAGTTCTCGTCACATTGTGCATGTGGAAATGCTCTTATTGTGATAGGCATGATTTTCACTGACATTTTATTTAGTGACGCAACTTCCCTAAGTGATCTTGGATCACGGTCATAGCTAATTTTTTTTACCACATTTCTTCCATAAAGTTGTTGGTTGATAGTTCTTAATTACAGTTTCATGGAGATTAATAATATAACACTCCAAGGACAAGAAATGACAGAACTACAAATTCCATCATTACTGTCATGACTTTTATGAGAAAAGAAGAACAACACAAATCCAACCTGAAAAGAACATCTGAGCCAAAGGATTGAACCTTGCCATAACACCAAAACAAGTACCAGTGGTGGATCTTATAATAGCCACACAGTTATCATGGAAAATAAATTGGCAGAAGCAGAGGCAGGGTATCTCAGGATAAAAGTATTAGCTGCCCAAGCTAGTGCTAGAACTAAATTCACCCCCTTCCAAGCTCACCATCCAAGAAAGGAAGAATATCCCCATGGAGATGCAGAGATGACCTGAACACACAGGACTACCATGGCACCTTGGCACATGTGACTAGCTACTCAATGTCACTTTGAGATGAGATCCTCCACCACCTACAGGAAAGAAGTCTCAGACTGCCTACAACAGCTAAAGAAGTAGAAAGTCATAAATTGTGTGAATCTGTACTACAATCTGTATTGTACAAAATGTACAGGCTCCACTCAGACACACTGTCAGTAGCATCAATTTGGTCACTTATTACATTGCCAAACATCTAGCCAAAATGCTATCCTCCACTCTTCACATGCCTTCCCATGGCTGAGGCAGTCATGGCCATAAAGAAACAGATATTACAGACAGTACATTATCCAAAAGAATCTTATTCCAGACTACATATGTGCCTTACTTAACCTCTGCCTTTCAAATGCAATACGTGTTACAGACAAAACCACTTCACTTCAATGGCACAAGACAAGAGCCAGCTGATCAGGACAAGACTCACCATCTATATACCATCTACTTTGGAATGATAAAGGTTATTCTTTCAAAGACAGCAGTGTTCACATTCTGGACAACAAAGAATGATGGTTTGAAAGCTAAAAGAGGTTAAAAGAGGCCACCTAAATCACATTGGAACAACCCTCTCTCAGCATAGGACATGGCCGAAAGCCTGGTTTATGTTTTTGCTCAAAGTGTATAACATTAACTGTACCTTATGGTGTACCCTACAGTGCAGCCTGATGTGTGATGAACATCATTTCATCATTAGGGTCTCAACAACTTAACAACTCCAGAGGGTTCATACAACTGCCACATGCTAGTAGTTAGAACTGATGAAGCCCTTTTCATGAGAGGAGAAATTTCTTCCAAAACTTAAAGCAAGTCCAATTGCCACAGAAACAGCACCTTTGAGATAAACCATTACGTAGATGACAGAAACTACAGTTTTTAACCTAGCCTTCAAGCCTTAAATATGGAACACCCAAGCATCTTCAGGACTGATTTCCTTATATCCTCATACAACATAGGATTTTAAAAGAGTCTTGAGTTTTAAAGACCATATACCGATGCCCCGAGGACTAGTCTGCGTGGTCACCACACTACCTGAATCTCAATTTAAATGACTATTTCTCCTGTGCCCACCTTAGATGGACTTACTACAGCCTGTATTATGTAAAAATATTAGTAATGAGTGATGCAGTATGTTGATGAGTGTTTATTGGTCAACACCTTATTGATGTCCTGGAGGTAGAGCCAAGCATTGAAAGGCCGTATGGACAAGTCCAGATCGGACAGTTTTAGTTCAGCTTGTCCTGCACTGATGCTCCTTTCATCCAAGTCCACTCCAAAGGCTGAGAAGCGTAGGCTGTACTCATCCACAGCTGCTGCTTCAAGTGGAATAGAGAGACGCTCATCAAACAACACGGTGAAGGCGTTGCTCTGGATCTGCAGGAGACAGAGCACAGTGTTTAGATGCAATCGATGTACACAAGTTCTTACATAAATAACGAGAGAACATTCTTCTCGTAAAGAAAAACAGGAACACAACCTGAAATGAAATCTTACTTCAACAAGTATTTCCTCTGAAAAAAAATATATATTTAAAAAATTATATATATTAAATTTGCAAAGAAAAAAAAAATTCCTAAGAGATCATGTTTTGAGATCATGCATTTTTCTTTGAAAAGGGTGTGTGTTAATTACATCTTGAAATTAGTCAAATGCAGTATTCCCTTATCTTATAAGAGTTCAACAAACCAAATTTTGCTATCATGATCGTTATCTCTATAGTAAATTTCAATCTCACGATAGGAAAACCTACAAAAAAGTCACTATATATAAGGCATTTCTACTTGCTATTTATCTTGCTATGGTATTTTTTTGCATTTTAGGAAGAGGTCCAGGATGGTGTCATACTTTTGTGCACAGTTGTAACTATATTATTCCAAAATCCATAGGGAGGAATGAGGTCATGCAACAAAGGGTGAAGAGACACACCTTGGCACAATGAGGGTTTCCAGGATCTAAGAATTTAGTACGACTAAAGACAAGATAAACAGAATGCATTTTGTGTCAGCAGAGGGAAAGGCATCAGCGCTGCTCTCAGCTATTTAGATCAACACAGATGCTGAGAAAGGCTGAAGTCAGAGACCTTTTTCCACATCGCCAATAAGTGTCTGTAAATCTAACTACCTGATCAGCAGGCATGGCTCTTGAAATGTAATTAAAGATCTGAGAATGAACACATTTGGAGGAATAGGGGTTGAGCACAAAGGCCTCCATAATGCTGAACATGAAGCTAAGGCCATGCTATAAGAAAGAGGAAAATTCATTTGAGACGACAAATCGTTATTTTTTTTAAACATTTTTATTTTGCATTCACTTATTTAATTCAAACCGAGACATGGCACTACTGAGCACTTGATTCAAACGTTATAGCCTTGAAGCTCATTTCCTAATTACTTCAATAAAATAAGGTCTAGAAAAGCTCTAGAAATTTTGAAAGCAACAAATTACAAAACCAATCAGATCAAAAATTTCCAACACACCATGACACATTCTGATCCATATGTACATTCTAAGAAGACTTTTGCTTTGAAACCAGCCAGAGCAGCTACGCTGATGTCAACACTCTCTCTGTCTTTATTTCTCTCCTTCTTTCTCTTTCTGACAATGCTGGCTCGATAAGGTCATTTAGGCTCCATCATAATCCTCAGCTCTAATACAGTTCTATTGATGCTCTTTAGATGTTATGCAGTCACAAAAGTGACTGATGATCAGAGCGTCTGCGAGTTTCCAGTGGTTGTGTGCTGGCTGTGTCGCAAGTTGATTACATTTATACTCATTTTTTTCACAGTAGGAGGAAAAAGTTTGCCTCTGGGATCACAGTGCGGCATATGTGATATTGCTCTGGGAAGAGGAATGAATGCAGTACTGTTTAAGGATAAGTGAATTAGTACAGTTTTAGTTTCAGATTCAAACCCCCCAATCATTAAGAACTTGCGTGTGCTCTTTACTTACTCGTGTGACGCCAACATTGATCTCGTCAGGTAAAAGTGTGACAGTGACGTAACAGCCAGGAAAATTCTCCTCTTCCTTTTCCATGAGATCCTTGGCCTGATGCAGGGTGACATGTAATAATGACGATCGCGCTTCCAGCTCCAGTGTCACCTCCAGTTGGCCCACGGTGACATCATGGCCGAAGGTCTGGGCAATGGACGAGATGGAGCACAGAGAGTCGACCGAAGCAGAGCGTTTCATCTCCAGATCCCGGCTCATGAGCTCCAGAGGGCCGAGTTCACGGAAACTGTCGGGCGTGTCAGCCAGCTGCAGGCTGGGCTTACGGCTTGCAGATGAGGCTCTTCGGTGGTTAGAGGCTGCAACGCACTATGAAGCAAAGCATATATTACAAAACAAGGAAGGTTCATGGCAGGTTTTTACAGGCAGAATCATAGCACACATCAAACGAATGAAGGTTATTACCTTCTGCCTGACTTCAGAGTAAGAGGTGCCATATTTCTCCTGGAGGTAGCGGTAATTGAAGTTGGGGTATGGTGAGGGAGCAGGGAAAGAGCCAGACCTCCATAGTTTCCACAGATTTACTCCGACTATGCCAAGCAAAACCAGGAACCCCAACAGGTACACACCAAACTCCCATGAAGGAGGATTTTGGATTACTGTCTCACACACACACACGCACGCACACACACACACACACACACACACACACAGAAATACAACATATCAGAATTAGAAACACAGTATATCAGTAAGAAGATAAGTACCTATTACATTTTTTTTCTCTTACCACTGACATGGTAGTCAGAGATGTCCCGGCTGTGTGAAGAGGACATGATCCCACTGTCTGGAAAGAAAATTAACATGAAGAGGCGACGTTAATGTTCTTTTGGGTCTGTAGTTATGGATAGAGAAAAGAAAATATCATCTGAATGCTCAAGTTCAGACTCTGAAAAGAACACAGTACCTCACGAATGTATATGGTGTAATATTTACAGAAATGAATAGATTGGGTGGCACGGTGGCCTAATGATTAGCAGCGTCGCCTTGCACTCTTTCCTCACACAACCCAAAGATAAGCAGATTAGGCTAACGGGTGTTCCCAAATTGCCAGTAGTGTGTGAATAAGAATGTGTGTGTGTATAGGTGTGTACCCAGAAATGGATTGGCACCCTGTAATGGTCTCCGGTACAGACGATAAGTTAGTGAGTGAATGGAGATTGCTGATGTGTGTACATGTGAGAAAGAATCCAAATCTAAAAAATGTCCAAATAATCAGTTGAAAGCTGACAAAGCAAACCGTTTACTTAACAAGTACAGTGGAACCTTGGATAACGAGCATAATTAGTTCCGGAAGCAGGCTCATATTCCAAAAACACTCTTTTCCCATAAGAAATAATGAAAACTCAAATTATCCATTTAACAGCCCAAAACAATAAATACATAAAAATAATTAATACAACATTGATCACACATTGTGATCTCCGCGCTGAGGACAGCGCAGGAAAAAGCTGCACGAGCTCCCACGGCATCCTTCGTTCCCGCGTCGAGCCCGCCTTCGCGTCCTCGCTGAAGAGGAAAAGGCTGCGAGGAGGATAGCGTTAAGGTCGCCGATCCCAGCCGGGAGAGCCGCCCAGCCGATGGACGTCCGAGCGAGACTCCCGCCTGAGGCGACGCCCACAGAGAGCTGGGAGGGGCCAGGCCGGCCATCGACAGCGGGAAGGAACCGAGAGGGAGCGTGCTCTGTTCGGCCACTCCGCCAACTTTGGGTCGAACCCGTTACAAACATATAAAGTAAAAATAAAACAAATTAACCTGCACTTAACATAAAAAAAGACAGATAAGTGTTTCTGTTTGTGAGTGAATACAGCAGGCGCTGTATGTATATGTGTGTGTGTGTGGAATTAGCCCCTCGTCTCATCGTAAACAGTAAAACTCCTCTTCCCTCCTCCCACCTCGCTTTTTAAGTTTCACAACTAACATACACAATGCAAACACAATGTTTTAATGGACGAAAAAAGGAAATCTCTCTAATGATACTTGCAGACTAACGTAATCACTGCTGTAAAGTAAAAAATAAAAAACAACAAATTAACCAGCACCTTACCTTTGAAAAGAATCGCGACAGAGCTGCGTTTTCTGTGTAAATAAAGCGCGTGTGTGCAGCCGGGGAGAGTCTGTTTGTGTGTGTTGGTGTCAAATTACGCGTGAGCACGCACACGCACACACAAAGTAAGTGTGTGGGTCGGTGTGTGGGGCACAGTGTCAAATTATGTGCGCACAAACAGAAGAGAGGGTTGTCATCATGGGGATTCGCTAGATTTACGTAGACGATATTGATTCAATGATTCTTCCTCAGCCAGAGACCTAGTTAGGAGTTTAATAAGTTTTTTATTTAATCTGGGTTATTATTACGATTATTAGTGGAATATTAGGATCACACACCTAATGCAAAGATGATTTCGAATGTTGTTAGCCTTTCGGCCGCTCTAATCGAGGGGTCGCCACAGCGGACCATCAATTCTCACAATAACTTAGCACAGGTTTTTATGCTGGATGAAACTCAAAGGACTGAGTGTCCCTTCCCTTTCTATGCAACCCTCCCATTTTATGGAGACTTGGGACCGGCATTGCATGCACTGGCTGGTTAGTATGAGCTGTGGCAACTCACCAACATCAGGGCTTAAGACCTGGATCTTCAGATCCCAACAACCTAGAGCCTTAGCTCCCTGAGCTACCACGAAAGATGATGTCAAACTGTCTTTTTAAAATCATTATGATTTAAAAACTGGTCCTGGAAAAGGAAGCACATCATCATTTTTAAAGCTCTGTGTTCGGTAATAAATGATCTTGCAGTCTCACCGTACAGCTCAGGTGTGTTTGTATAAAAGAGTTTCGAGTTACTGGAGAGAATGGGCTGTACAAGGTCACTGTTTGTTCACCATGTGTAGACAGCCCACAAGTCCCAGGTGCATTGTCGAGGTTAACATCCCAGCCATATCTGGTACAACTGATATTTAAACTGTGGTCCATTCAACAGTCACAGCTTAATACAGGGATTGTAAAAATAAGATCTCGACAAATTGGTCATAGCAACTTTTATTCATTAATATGTGACTTACAGTTACAGAAAAAAAACAAAAGAAGTCGAGTTATTAGCATGACATTGATTGAAAAAAACAGTATTAATACTACACTGGGAGCATTTTGCAAAAGTTCAGACAAATTTGTCCAGTATACTCAATGTCACAAAGGACATAGCTTGATCCATGGAAAAGGAAATATTAGACTTACAAGAACAAGCGCAACTTTCAAATAAACAAATTTTTTTTTAAAAATCAGGGCTAAGAAAAGCTTATTGGAAGACACATGTTAGACACAAATGCACAGGGAGCTCTGGCCAGGTCCTGCTTTCAAAGCATGGAATTAATGGATGCCCCTTTAACATTCTTTTTCAATTTGGAATAAAAGAAGAGTAAAAAGAGACTAACTCATCTTTAAGGTCAGAATGAGGGGAACTCTTGTCTGATCTGGCCAAAATGTAATTTTGTTATTTTCTTCTAGTTAAACAACCTTAGGTGACTGCAGAAGTCAATTCAGACTTAATTGAGGTTACTTAAAGCCCTTCAAGGCCTGGAATGAGGTAAAGACTGGGTATGAATGTCCTACCTGCTGAATTCATTAAGATCTTCTAGCTAGGTGAAGATCTTACGGCAGTTCTGAGAAACTGTTTAGCCTGGGGACACCTACCAAAAAATGGTGACTAACCTAACCAGACCTACTGTGTGTCTGGAAGATTACCCTATAACAATATTTCCTTTATTAGTTGAAAACAATTTACTGTTGGATGTTTAAAAAGCCTTTGACTTCAGCCCAGATTTTATTAACAACGTAAGAGTTTTGTATAATGGCACAGTGTTATATTGAAGATAAATGGTGACTTGCACTCTCCTTTTAATGTTAATCGAGGTATTAGACAAGGATGTGCTCTGTCTGCTATGCTTTATATTCTGGCAATTGAGCTCCTTTTAATAAGATTAGGACCGGAGATAAACAGTGTAGTCATTCCAAAGTGCAATCAGGCTTTTCACTTGTCAGCTTATGCTGATAATGTTGTTATTCTTCTAAGTGGCCAATGTGATGTCAATGCAATATTGAAAATACATCATGATTTAAATGTTTATTATCTGGAAAAGTAAACTGGCCCAAAAGCAGGGCATTGTTGATTGGGAGGTTGACAGACAGAGAAACCAAGCCTTCCAGATGGATTTTTCCGGAGAATGAACTGGGAGTGGGGTTGACTAAATTGTGGGAGAATCTACACTGGGTGCCACAAAGTGTCTTCTCCATGAAGATGAAGGAGGGCAATGATTTATTCATCTATAGAGCAGTACTGCGACATACAAAGTCGCAGCTCCATATAGTCCAGCTGGACTATAGCTGGATTTCTGTGGCTTGTGCTATACTAAATACTTTTAACAACCTGGGATGGACAAAAATGTGTGTGTGTGTTTTTTTTGGATGACCCCAGTAAGATGAAGATAATTCAGTTCACAAACTGTTACTGTATTTTGTTTTTTAAAGGGCCAGAGTGTCAACCCTGGAAAATGCTTCCAATTTTGCAGGGCAACACTCAAGGTCAGCGCAATGTCTTTAGCTGATCACTTGGGCATTTATTTTATCTTTTAACTAGTTTAAATGATTACTGTAAAGGTTCGGCACATCCCAATTCCCATGACTCCTTCCCTTTGTTTTGTCACCAAATCTACAATATGATCATTTTTCACTCTAACGTTTAGCGTAGCTATACACAAGCTTTGTGTGAAATCCTAAAACTAAAAGACTTTAGATATGAGGACTGACATGCATTGGCGCACTGCCTTGCAGATGGGAATAGAAGCCAAACCACCGTGAAGAGCATTTATACAAGTCACCATCGTCTAAAAATAGAATTTTGTAAAGTGTACTTGTATGTGTGTCTATTTTATAACAACACTGACTTTTTTGTTTTGTGAGTGAAACAGTGTTTCACACATTTATGGAATTTGTGAGACTTGGTCAACTATTCACACTATATCCGCTATAGAAACAAAACAGGCCAAAATTCTGAGTACAACATTGTAAAGATTTTTTTTTTTTTATTCTTGTCAAATCTAGGATCTTAACAGATGTTTGTTTTTATAAAACAATGGGCAACTTTGCTATTTTTGAACAGTGTCGCATTTGCTATTTTTGAAATGTGTCGCATACAGGATACTCTATGAGGTGCATTGTGTGTCATTGTTGATGACGATTTGATATTTGCACAACTATAGTCTCGTGCCTCTGAGTTCGAGTCCCACCTCGGGTCTGTGTGCATGGAGTTTGTACGTTCCCGTGCTTGATAGGTTTCCTCCAGGTACATGGTTTCCCCACACAGTCCAATGACATGCAGGTTACAAACTGCTCTTAATGCGTGAATGAGTGTGTGTGTGTGTGTGTGTCCTGTGTCTCTCTCTCGATCCCTCTTTCTCATTCATTCTCTCTCTTGATGCCTCCCTCTATGTTTTATTCCCTCTCTATTTCTGTCTCATTCTTTCTTTTTTTCGCTGTGTCTCATTCTCTTTCTGTCTCATTCCTATCTCTGTACCATTCTCTATGTGTGCCTTAATCTCATTCCATCTTTCTATGTCTCTCTTTTTTATTCTCTCTCCTTCCCTCTCTATTACTCTTTTTCTCGTTCCCTCTCTCTCTCTCTGCCTCAATCTTTCTCTCTCCTTGCACACAAACACTAGCCAATCCAGGGTATACTGTATATGAGCTGATGTATGTGAGAGAAGAAAATGTAATGCAGCATGAGCTGACTGCCTTTGGGTGCCTTAAAGGAAGCATGTTAGCCTTTAATCTTTGTATCTGTCAATAGATTGGGGAGAGCTGTCTGCTGCCTGGGAATTGGCCAAGACTAAATTAAGGAGAGAAGGAAAGAAGGGGAAGCAATAAGTTTGATGAGCTTGAGAAGCAGTAAAGATTACTCTACTGTCTCTCTTTATAGCCAGCTCAAGAAGAAGTGGACAGAATGTGTTCTTCAGATCAAATTTTATAAATTAGATCCGATTTAGATGAATAATTATGAATACCCGTGTTTGTGTTTACAGCCCCGGTAAAGTTTAAAAAAGAACAACGATGCATTCTTAGGTTGAACACACACACACTTACTTTTTTTTTGGTGTTTCCCACTGTCTCCCTCATGTCTATTTGTACTGATGCTGATTAAAAATTTCTATCTGATTCCTTTTAAATACAAAAAAGAGTTCATTGATGTAGGTCTATAGAGAATTTTCTCTTTTCAAAATAACAGAGCTCTGTAAATACCCAAGAGCTCAATATTAATTCACAGCAGTGATTGAATTTAGTAGAGTATCTGTATTATATTTAGGAGAAGGTCAGATACTGCCACATCTATTTAGAGAAATTATTACTAGCATCAATGCAATGAAGCACACAACAAAGAGGTGTATGAGCCAGCTAGAGGTAGGAGCAGAATTTAATGGTTGTGAGGCCGTGATTCAAAACCGACTACTGAACAGTTCGACAGCAAACCAGATATTTACAGTTCGGAGAACAACAAGTATTACAAACTGAGTCAAGAGAGTGTTAAAAAGCATAAACGCTATGTCAAAATATATTATGTCAAACGTGTTTTTGGTTATATCTGTGTGAATCGTGTGATCTTGCCTACAATTGTGTTTGTGGTTGTTTAAGTATGCAATTCAGCACCAATAATATGTTGGTTGAGTTTTAATAAAAAATGTTGCAAAAATAAACAGTAAGTTGCAGCACATTAGAGGAAGAAAACATGAGCTTTTTAATAAAAAATAGATTTTTAATATAATATGAAGCATTATAATTTATACAAAAATCTCAGTGTATCGCCATCATCAGCTTTTTCAGACCCAGACGAAGTGAAAGGATCGGGTTCCCTCACACACCACCTGAATCTCAGGTGTCTTGTACCCTAATTATTTGTGTTGTGTCATTGTGTTGTGTTTATTAATTTTTTTTTTTGTTGCTTTTTTTGCATCATGGCTTTCAAACTCTAAAAAACTTTCAAAACTAGCGCTATTGATAGCAGGTGAAAAAAGAGTAATTGTGAAATTAAACAGGTTACAGTACACACTACACAGCACAGTGTGTACACTACAGGATCCCACATAGTCTTTAACATGGTGATCGCACAACATCCAAATCGCAAAATTTCCTAAATCGCAAAACATATCATGGCCGTTTTTTGACACATATCTGCAATTCATTACTGCAAAGGGACCGCAATGGCAGTAACAAAGTGTAAATGTCCTTTATCTTGGCTTCAACATTCTCCAAAAATCCATCAAATCATTTAATTCACTCACAGCAGCTGCAGTTTACAGCAGGGAGTTTTGCTTCACTGACAACGTGAAAGATTGATGCATGAGATTGGCTCGTCTTGACTTGTCTGCTCCTATGTATCGTGCTTTGCTCAAAAAGTCGAAGTTTCAAGCTTTTAGAATAAGGTTATACAAATTGAACATTTTGTTATAGACAGCTTTGCGTATCAGAGAATAAAAGTCTGAAAAAGACATTTATCATCTAACTATTCATGCCCACATTCAGAATAATAATGACTTATGACCAAGTCTTTGGGGCATACCAGAAGACCAAACTAATGCAGTTCATCCAACTGAGCACCCGAATAACACTTTCTCTGATTGAGATCAGCACACAAATAAAAAGAAGTTACGCTGTAAAATTGACCTGAAAACTCAAATATTATAGATCCGTAACTGAAGCCTCCATCTCTGAAATCTGCTATGAATAGATTGCCAAAGTGATGCTGATTATGGGCTCTGCATACGACTGTGTGAAACTGTGAAAATGTACTTTTTGCCCGTGTGTGAATCAGAGAGAGTGAGAGCTGTGAAAATCTGTGCAAAGGAGAGGTGCAAATGAGAGTCTGAGAGGAGAATATACATAAAAGCCTCTGGAGTAGAATCAGTAAGATCGTATGTCAAAATGATCAGATTAGAATGCCAGGTCTGCAGCGGTACTATGAAATATAAATTACTCCATATACTAAACCTTTGCAAATGCAAAGTACTTTCTAACAGCTCTAAAGATAATTTCCTTTTCATAGCCTCTAATTATTCCTTCTCCTGTCATAATAATGCACTAATTTAGAAACAGCTGATTTACATATGCAAAACCTTCGGCACCCCTATCATTATTACATAGTTCTTTGATTTTTAAAAAGCTAACACAACCTCTGAATGCACAGCTACTTTATATTCAATAAAATATTATATTAATGAAATAAAATATACATTTCATATAAAAGAATATAATATTAATTGTGGTGTATGCAAAGTTTGAACATTCTAAGTCATGACTTAATAATTGAACCTTTGGCAGATACAGCCTGCAAACGCTATTTATATCTAACTTGGAATCTTTCTGTGCATCATTAATGAATTGATCCACCCACGATTCATTGCGCAACACTTCTAGTTCTGATATATTCCAAAGCCAAACATGCTTAAGATCTACCCACAGATTCTCAAAGATGTTCAAGCCAGAGGCCTGGGAGGGTCATTCCAGAAGTGGTTCATGGTGGATTTATTTGGAAGTATGTTTGGGATTATCATCCTACTGTAGAAGCCAGGTTTAGTTCCTTCACGGATTCTGTCTTATTTGCTTCCAGAACTTGCTGAAATTTGCAGGGAAATGGTTTTCTTGTTAGCGTGAAACCTTGTCAAATGAATGTTGTTAGCTACCCACCTGCTAATCACGTTATCTTTCTAAGTAAAGGAAAGCTAGCAAAGTAACGGCTGTTTTAACATGAAAAGTTGACTGCATATCCAATAGTCCATGAAACAAAACTAATAAAAATTAAATTAAATAAAAATGAAGAAACGAAAGAGGCTACGTAGTTCTTTTGAGCTAATTATAATGTTAGATTTAGATGTGTGCCCTGCCGCTCGCCTGTAGCCATGTCCAAATATTTGTCCATGTTTAAATTGACAGATGATTAAAACCTAAACATGCAATAGTGTAAGGATAATAAATTATATTTAAAGAGTTATGGAGCTAGCTAGAAAGTACAGCTTAGCAACAGCAGGCTTTTTAGATTCTATGAAATATGCATGTACAGTGGTAAGGCAGCATTTGCCCCGCCTCACCAATTTTCGCATTAAGAACTGAAATTTTGCAAGAAATTTGCCCCCGGGATAGGAACCATGTTCTGCATACAAACGATCGAACCAAGCCGGACCGAACGGCAGTAATGGTTTAAGAAAGAGTAGTGACAGGTTTGTTACTTTTGAGAGTGTTTAGTTTCAATTGCATTTATTAATTTATTAATTTACATGTCTTTTCAGAAGACATGATTGCTTTTATGAGCAAAATATGATTATAGTGTTGGAAATTGGTAATATTGGTAATATTTTTGGCAGCTTGAACAGATGCATTTCCTTATGAGCAAAATGAAATTTCACCTTAAGAACTCACCTACGTAATGTATTATTTTAATATTATTTACTACATATATTTATTCTACCTATTAATTTCTATTAATAGTTGTGTTGTAATGGTGTATATAATGAAATAAAGATCAAATCTTCATGCTGTTTTTTATTTAAAGAACTGTGTACTGTTAACATTTTGCCCATTATTATTAATTATTAATTATTATTATTATTAATATTATTTGTGATAGTAGTAGTTGTTGTAGAATATGAATTATTTTACCGTGTTATTTCTGTTATTTGAATCCATTTAGAACTTTCTGGATCTTTGTATGACGCAAACCGGAGCCACAAGAAACTTTCAGAAATCTATTTTCTGAAAGTGTGGGTGTGTGAAGATCATAAGAATGGAGATGAAATCAAACGCAGATAAAATCTGACTCAATCATGTCAAGAGTGCTGGGTAAAGTTACTTCCTGGGGAGAATCAGATTTCCCCAGGATAATGATATCATTCGCGTCTTTTGGGAGTCTGATTATATAACCGATGTGACATTAGAACTGGTTTTTTTTTTTTTTTTACTATCCTAAGCTCAAACACCAGGCTTTCCACTTGCTATTTTAAATAACAAGCGACTCCAGTCAGCTGTGAAAATCACTCCAGCTGGAAAACCACAGTAATGGAGAAAAACACATTAACAAGGGTAATTTTGAAAAAAGCTATTTAAGTGATTATAACCACATCAGCATTTTTAGTCAGTTTTGCAAATTCTTATTTACAATGAAAAACAGCATGGCCAGTGTCTGATCCATGACCTTTACGTATTATTACCCTTTTTTTTGAATGCAGTTTGAACATGCCCCTGAGTCACTTATAGTACATACAGTAAAGATGGTCAAATATGGACTTAAAGAACCCCATACTGTACATAAAATTGCCTTATTGTCATTTCTGGCAGCTTGGACTTCACTTGTAAATCACATGACTAATTCACTTTTAAAAGATTTTGGTCATGAGTGAACGAAGACGCAAACCTGATAAGAAAAGATTTAAAATGTAGAATCCAGTGTATGTAGAGGCCAGAGCGAATCCTTTTAGCCAGTGAAGAGCCTTCACACGCTGATGAATCTAAATTTAATGGAGACAGATCCAGGTTGCCCCTGCCGAGGAAAAAAAATGAAAATGTGTACTTCCCTATATTGGCTATCCAATCTAAAACAACAGTGATCAATAGTAATGGGCCTGCACTGGTTCTGTGAGAAAAGCCAGAGAAGCGTACTGGGGGTGTACTCTGCACTGTCAGCTCATTCCAGCGTAGGAGCCACTAGAAAGCTAGTGTGCATTTCCTAATAAATCAACTTTCCTTTTAATCTCCAGAATGAGTCATGATAACATTAACTGCATCATGGCCGAGCGCACACACACTCCATCACGGTGCCGTGGCAGAGTATTGGCACGCAGCAAGTACACACACACTCAGGGTTCTGGCTGAGCAGGCTCGCACACATGCATCGTGACCATGTGTTGGCCAAAGACACTCCGATGTGATGAGACACTGATTCTCTGATACGTGAAACAAAGAACTGTGATATTCTTCATAGCAACCTCATCCGACAAAACACTTTCTCTTTCACACTCCCGCTTCCAGACTCTGTAATGATGCTTGGGAGATATAGATAAACAAACTGATATAGATAAAGATTTCAATTGCGCCCACTCACAGCAGATGGACACCCCAATTAATCCCAGTGACAAAATCAGTACTCCTACCCTTGCTGGTCCTCTTATTCATAGACCAGGTGTGTCTCTGTAGTGTGTTTTCCGATGTGTCTGGCATAACCTCTGGAAAACAGTGGGTTAAGAGACAACTGTTTGTGCGTAGGCGTAAATAATGAGCTGGCTTAAGACCCTACTCCCCCCCCCACCCCACCCACCCTCCTTATACCACAAACAATAAGGATGCACTGGGCACGAAGAACAGGGACACAGAATGATGGTGACCATGACAACCTTGTGACTATAACTCATCAGCTGAGAGACAAGTTAATGAAAAGTATTACACAGCCGTGTAAATATCCCAAGCAAGCTGTACACACCCACACAAACAAACATAGTCTCGGACTGGAAATAAGCCATATAAGACTGTAGAGAACCACACTGGTGCATCCGGAAACAGGAAGCCAATGATCACTGGCGTGAGCTCCCTGTACCTCTGTTTGAATACTAAACACCATGATATGAGCTCAGATCACGTTCAACTGTTATTATGTAAAGGTTTGGGTCAGGCATAGAGTGACACGTGATATAATAGATGAAAGGACATGAAATAATGTAATTAAGCAATATCACATGAGCAAGTGTGTATGCATGAGCAGAGGTCATGAACACGGCATCAATTCTGCATAGCAGTCTGTCATTTCTTACAACAGCATGCAGGTTTTAATGTAAATCTTTGCTTCGCTCTCTCTGTATATGTATGTGTTGCTGAATGGACAATTCATTTAGGTGAAGTGTGTGGATTCCTGCTCAGACCCTACAGTAAGGAACAGCAGTCCATCAAACAGGCGTCCCAGTTCACAGCTACAATATCTCTCACACACACACACACACACACACACATGTAGGCATGTTTTGGTGAGGCTTGTAAAAGTGTGTGTTTGTGTAATGAAAAGAAGCTGGATACCAGATACCATTGACATAGAATATACACACACAGACACACACACGCGCGCGCGCACACATTGTTGTGCAAACCTCACCAAAATTCACTCTGTGTGTGTGTGTGTGTGTGTGTGTGTGTGTGTGTGTGTGTGTGCACATACATACAGTGTACGCGGTATCCAGGTTTACACACACACACACACACAAACACATGCATGTTTCAGTAATGAGTGTGTGTGTGTGTGTCTAAAATGCAAAGAAGATGCATAGTATTTACACAGTACATACTGTACAAACACACACACACAAGGATTGTACAAGTGTGTTGCACATAGATTAATTTTAGTGAGATTTGTACAACAATATGTGTGTGTGTGTGTTTGTAAATTGAAAAGAAGCTGGATATCATATACACAGTATATACTGTATACAGAGAGAGAGAGAGAGAGATTACATGTGTCGCGCGCAGTAAGCCCATGTCCTCTCAGAGCGATACCCATACATGAGCATGTTGTGTGTGTGTGTGTGTGTGTGAGAGAGAGAGAGAGAGAATGGCGGGTTTAAACCCTACCTCGGTCCACTCAGTAGTCGGTGTGAGGTGAACGGGGTCTCCGCCCTCCTCCCTGCGCTGCCTCTCACGCGCCTCTCTCCACGCGCATCAGCTGCGTTTAAACACCAAACCAAATGCATTAACGGCGTCGCTGTGGCTCAGACTCACACAGCATCAGTGGAAAGCGCGCATCCTGCACGCTGATGGGACCGGGGAGCTTCGGGAGAGACATTCCCTCCAAGCAGAGCGAGAGAGAGAGAGAGAGAGAGAATGCAGGAGTCCCACCCCTGCAGTGTAACTTCCAGTGCTCCTCCACCACAACACACTGCCGCAATCATGCTCTACTCCTCATCATTCTATTCATGTAGCACAAAGTTCATATCGGAATTCTTATTCTCCCTGCTTCACTCTTTTGTCTCACACACCAAAAACAAAACAAACAAACAAACAAAAACAAAAAAACAGGTAAACATCTGCATTATGCACTCACGCGCCGGAAAAGAACAGGTGCATAAAAATACATGCCTGTTTTTAAATAATAATATTCAAACAAACACAGCCCCACCTCTCAGTGCTGCCTTACAAGCAACGCCCACAAGACATGCACCACAGTAGTTGACCACACATACTGTATTATATTTCCTTGTACTGATTGGCCAGGTGTTCATGGTCATCACTGCACATCACGTGCATTATTATCTTTGTTGTTCATTCTTGCTTGCAGATGTGCATGACAATAATCTAAAATATTTGACTGTTTTTTGCTATAAAAAAATCATCTGCTGCTTAAAATCAGATTTTTAATCACACATTTGTCTGCAATGCCTTTGTAATCTGTGGCATTACTCTTTCTATTCAATGGGACTAAGCTTACTGGTTTGCACTGTCGCTTTACAGGTTTCAGGTTTGAACCTTACATCAGGTCTGTGCATGGAGCTTGCATGTTCTTCCAGTTTTTGGTGGGTTTCCTCCTATAGTTTGATTGGTGATTCCAAATTGCCTGTAGTAGAAGACTGGGTAGATAGATGGATGGAGGAGTAGAACTAAGAGGTGTAAGTTTGTTCCAGTGTAATTCTGTCGTTGTGCACCAACCAACCTCCATGAAAACATGGAGTGATAAGTTTAAAGGGGAGCAAGTTATGTGTCCTGTTCAATCCCTTGACCTGAGAGATGATGAGATGATCTGTATCTGTAGTGTATACAATTATGGCTTAATTTGTCACATATACATTGCTACATATGTACATTACTGTACAGTGAAATTCTTTGGATATCCCAGCTTAAGAAGTTGGGGTCAGTGCACAGGGTCAGCCATGATACAGTGCACCTGGCACAGGCAAGGGCCTTGTTCAAGCACTCAACAGTTACAGATTGATGAAGCTAGGGTATGATCCGCCAACCTTCTGATTGGCAACTGAAAGCCTTACCTCACACCATATAGCATCTAACATTAAACTGGGACTAGCTTGATAAACAAAATTAACATTTAAATCTTAAAAAAGCCACACTTGTTGAGAGTATTTGCTGGAAAAACAATCATATTTTATGTCCACTAAAGAAAGATGCTGGTAAACACATAAAAACTCTTATTCTTGACCATGTCAGGCCATAATAACCGTCATGTCATGTCATAACCGACCATGCACTATAGATGCCTTGCTTCCTGGACGTAGTAGCCACATCTCATTTGCTTTCATAGGGCTATTAGGACAGCACAGCATCTCAGAAACTGTAAGGTACTTATCCTTGTCAATCTACAATAAATGTTTCTCAAATTAAGTTGGTACATTTTTTTTTTCAGTTTTTAGATTTGCTACATTTTTTTTTCGTTGAGATTCAAAAAAGTCCAAATAAATTTTATCTTTCTGAATCAACCACTACAGTCTCCTCATCTTCACCCTGCAACAAAAATGCATGGGTCTGAGCTATTTATAGATTGTAAAATCATAAATTATAGAGTACAGAATGAATGAAGAAGTGTGGGCTCTGTCACTTTACTCCTGGCAAGAATGGGCTACATCAGAAGAAGAGCACACTGGGTTCCTGTTTTCTAAGAAGAGGACTCTCAGGCTGTCAAGTGTACAAACTTCCCCAAACTAGACAGTTGAAAATAATGAAAAAAACAAACAAACAAACAAACCTCAGGGTTTGACGCATTGTGTGTTCTGAGATGATTTTATGCCTGCCATGGTTGTAAAGAGTGATTATTTGAGTTACTATTCAATTCACTCACTGTCAATACAGACCAGTTTGGTTATTCTCCTCTGATCTAATCTCCCTCATCAACAAGGTGCTTCCACCTACAGTACAAAATGCTTTTTTACTCATTGCAGTGATTTCCTCCAGATGTGAGACATTTCAAACATTCTGTCCTCTTTTCTGGGACAACGGCAGGTAGTGACATTCTTCTTTAAGAACTGCAACAACCCAAATGGAAGTACTTGCACTGGTACTTGGTCTGAAAAAGTAATATTAAGCCATTCCTAATAACCATGTTACTAGGTGGACACTAATAATAGAAATAAGAGTTGGAATAAAAATGCATTATGTAAATTGGAAAGGACTGAGACTCTCCTGTTGTCGTACCAATACACCCAAATTTAATCGCTGGTAATGATCCGAAGGATAATTCAGACAAAGGATACACGAAGGATAGATAATTTACAGCAAACTGATGGACTTCTTGACAGACTTTGTGATGTTCCTTCTGCTTTTGGGTCACCAGCCTGGGGATGAACCTGGCAGCAACAAGGTGCATGCTCAAATCACACGGGAGGATTGCCTGAAATGTTCTGTATGCTACACCGACAATGGCAGCAATGTCGTGGATTATCTAACAATCATCACGCGCAAGTTTCCAAATTGTTTCAGCGTTTTTGGGAGTTGAGCTTGTTGAAGGTCTTTCTCATCTCTTGTCGTCTTCCAGTGATGTTAACACGTTGAGAGGATGGACAGCAAGTTTCGATCAAACCTTAACAGAAAGCCTGTACATTCTTGGCCCAAAATACTCGGCTGCAGACAAGGAAAGAATTTGCATCACTAATTTTCTAACTGGTAAAGCAAAACTGGAACAAAATAAAAAAAACGATGGCACTCTGAATCCTGAGCTCATGTTTAAAACTCTTGTAAAAACTCGACTAAAATTTGAGTTCACGTACACAACAATGACAGATAAGCTGCAAGACTTCTGTAAAGTTTGGGGACAGGGGGACATTTTATGCTGTGTACAAAACGATCTGTTAATTTGAACCTTTTAACAGATGTTTCATGAGAACATGCACACAGAGCTACAAAGGCATCTTATTTGACCCCTTTTAGTTACTTATTTATTGACCTATTTTATGTATTTATTAAACAGTTCCTGTCTTATGGGTGTTTTTATGTTATGTACCATAGCGAAATCAAATTATTATAGACTCTATCTTGTGACTATTTATTTATTGACGGTTTTATCCACTATATCTTTTTTTTTTTTTAATCTTATCTAACTGGGCACACTCATGTGAAAATGTAAAACTTTTATTATATGGATGTGTATGTGTGTGTGTATACATGTATGTATTTGTGCATGTATATGTATGTATACATATATATGTACATGTACTGTATGTGTGTGTATGTGCATATATGTATGTGCATGTATGTGTGTGTGTGAGGGTACATATGCTGCTTATTTTCTAAATATCTAAATATCCAACTTCACTTAATTCTTTCACGTGTCCAAATAAGATAGAGATGTTCTGAATGTTTCAACATTAAAGACACCTAAAAGTCAAAAGTCTTCCAGTGATGTTCTTCCTCTCCGGAAGTGCACATGCAACTCAAAACATCTCGAACAACTGCAGCATCGAAGAAAACGTGTCGAATCGGGTGAAACGTCTCTGTAGCACATTTGCCTAGTTTCACACACAAGTTTCCCGAAGAAATATTGTTCATATAAACGTAGCTACGGTTATTCCAACAGATCACACTTTTTTAATCCTGATGTAAAAATTTCCTACAAGTCTATAAAACTGTTAAGCTGCATAATTTAAGGATTGTGATGCTACCATGATTGGCCGAGTATAGATAAGTGAAAAAATGTGGAAAGGCATTTCTAATAAGGTGAATAGCAAGCGTATAAAGATAAATATTTATAGCCAACCCCATAGTATTTTATAATACAGTTTCTCTTGCCCTTGTATACGAATTAAAAATCTATTTAGGTGCCAAAAGTTATGCCGTCTATGAATCATAAACACTGAAGCTCTTTCCCCCAAACATTAATTTCTGCTATCGATTTTTAATCTAATCATGTAAATAAAGAAGCTTTAAAAGCAAGGTTAGAATTAAAGACATTTATTTTACAGATTCCCCCAAGTGAAACATGTCTGGAATGAAGAACTAGTGTCAATGTAGTAGAAAAAAAAACAATAAATACAGGTAGATCATCCTAAAACAGTTGTGCTTCCAAAACTATAAGATATTGTACTAACACAGATGAATAGTTGAACCTAAAATAATAAAAAAAGAGAGTTTTTTGCAGTTTTTATAAAAACTCTTGATCTCTATGTAAGTGTGCATTCAGAACAGATGTGTTCAAGCTAAAATTTGTTAAAAAGAAAAAAAAAAAAAAGGGATGAAAGATGAAAACCATTAAAACAGAAGTAAAAATATTTACACAGGTTCCACATATCTTTTGTATGTAATTTACATTCAGCAATCTCTTAAAAAGTCCATCTTCATGTACAGAAACAGTGCGGCTGCGCTGATCGCTGGAGTGCGTGCCATGGTTACTTAGCGCGTGACTGTGGAGTTCAGAACTCCAGCCTTGTAGCTGGACTTTGATGCTTGTGAGAGTTCTCGCTGGAAAATAAACAAACCGACATCATGATTACAAATTCTGCCAGGTGCCATACAGCACCAACTTTTCCTCTTCACCTGTTTTAGAGAAATAACCAGCATGTTTAAATGTAATGCACTGAATCCACTTTGCTGATAGGAATAAAGTGTAGTCTATTAAATGAAACAAACCACCATGTCGCTCGGTTTTGCTAAAATTATGAGGAGAAAGACACCAAAAACATTCTACTTCCCCTAGAACTCTAATCAGTGTCTCAGAGTGCAAACACTTCCTATTTCACACATTTATTGATTTGTCCTTTCCTGAGAGTCACAGGTTCCCAGTTTTCCCAGGTTGCACATTTTCCTAGATAATATAGTATTATGCCACATGATGGTGCAGAACAAAGGGTGCTCCAGGACCGGGGAGTGGGAAGCTGGACTGAGAGTGAATGCGCAGGAGAGCAGAAGGGTGAGAGTGGACAGCAGTGAGACCGATTCATGCCATCAGTCTGGCAGAGTGATCAGCACAAAGTCCAGTTAAACAGGAGGAATTAGAGCAGGGAGCAAATTCCCCCCCACCCCCCACCCCCAACACGCGTGTGCTGTGTGAAGACGCATGTAGTCATTAGTCAGGTTAAAAGAGGGGGTTAATACAGACCAGGGTTAAAATCATACAGACCTGGAGATGGTTGTGGATTCAATGTTGACACAATCCCTCTAAAACAGAACACAAAATTAGACAGGATGACAAGTGGACTCCCAAGTACCTGAGCTGAGCAGGGATGTGGGATTAAATCCACCCTTTGCTTAAACACATCAGGTTTAAAAGCGCTCCGAGTGTACAGAAAGCACAGACCTAACCTCAGTCATGTGAGGCTTAATTATCTACGCTAGATCACGTTCCCCTCCAAGACCCCCCTGTGTAACTGGACTGAGCACCGCAGACAGGGAAAAAGAAGAAATAATAATAAAAGTGGGAAATTACCGCAAACTCAGAGTAGGAGCTGGCGACAGAGTTGATGGAACAGTTTCGGTATGGGCTGGAGGTCATGGTGCGCAGTGCTCCGGAAAGCTGGGAAATGTTTTCCTTGTTCCTCTCCAAACCGCGCGGGGTCCGAGTACGTCCAGGTGTACGCAACCCCAAACCAATCTGGGATGGAACAAGAAAAATCAGCAAGAGGAAAGGTTACAGTGACAGCCAGCAGAAGAAAAGTATGAAAATCAAGCGACAAATGAGCTTTCATTTAAAGTAAATCCTGTGAGTGGAACGCCTGATCCCTAAAAATCGGGAAGTCAATGTTTCAGACAAGAAGTATGATCGTGACTCTGGTGTACTGAAGCAAAAAGAAGAAAAAAAAAAAAAAAACTTTCTACCTTGATGGTATCCAAGCACTAGGGGAAACACTTGGATAAGTGCATAAGTATAGCAGGGGCTTATATAGAGAAAAGATGCAGCTTTTAACTCTCAATTGTTCTGTGCAACAAGTACTAGTCTGACTTGAATGGCCCTCATAGAACTAAAGGCATTGATCTCTTGGAAAGACAAGGAGACAAACTTCAAGGCCTTTGGTAACACAGAAATATGCAAGTCCGTTAAATTCTCCTTCATGTTATGCCACACAACGAGCTTTAGATGTAAAAAGCGTCCCTGTGACACATAGCTTATGAAGCACGCAGTTTCCAGCAGTTTATTTGCAAAGTAGTGTCGGAAATAAGCACATCAAAAAAAAAAAAAAAAGTGTTCTAGGGGTGCGGCCAAGTGACATTTGGCTCACCTTGCTGGCAGAGAGAGGTGGTCTCATGGATGGCGAGTAGCAGATGGAGCGCAAGGTGGTGTTGGGTGTAGAGCTAGCAATACTGGAGGTAGAATTCAGCTAGGAGAGAGAATTCAGTAATATGGAAATGAAATCCCCTCTTTATTTGTGGCAAAAATATTAGCGTTCAGTCAGACTCTCACAATTACCTTGCGGGATTTCCCCGGTGTGGGCGCTCCTGCCAGTCTTCTCTTGGTGGGAGTTTTGAGCGATGTACCATACAGCATGTCCTCCTCGGTCTGCTTGCTCTTTTTCATTTGCTGAAAAACAGATGTACAAGATCATTTCATTTAAAAAAAAATAGATTATGCCTGACAAACATGGTGCTCATCCTTAGAACTCAGTGAGCCTGGGCGATTCTCAGAAGCTGTTTTGACAAACTATAAACCCGGCTTCTTAGTACGTAGATGAGTTTTGCAATGCGGAGGAATAATGCAGGGTTTTGCCAGGAAACACACCAAAATATGGATCTGTTGACAAATTGTGCTTTTCAGTTGTCTTGTTAATTTCAAAACCATTTTGTGTCTGAAATAAAAAAAATAAAAAAATCTAGTTATAGGAAAAAGATGTCTATGGCAAGACTTTTGAGCCACCATGTACAAAACCACATCTTTAATCCTTTATGTGGCATATACAAGATCCCTTATTCAAATAAATAAAACGTTTCCACACAGCGCTGATTAATATCATGGGAGTTACTTCCTATGAAAGAGTAATTTACTTAAGATGCATGTTCACATTTTGAGTCTCATGTGCCATTTTTAGACCTTTTACCAGATCAATATTCCTCACGCTACATCCTCACTGAAGACTCCCTCACCCTTCCCGTGCAGCAACATTTCATTCACAAGCAGTAAATACCCTCTCGAGTTTCTCCTTCTCTTTCTCCAGCTGGTGAAGGCCCCACTGTTCCTCCACGTACTGCATGAAGGCCTGCCCGTTGACCCGGAACTCTGAGCCGTGCTCCGCCTCCCACTGATCAATCTGGGCCTTCAGACTTTTCTCCAGCTGCAAATATTAAGCTGCATCAAACTCTACAAGCGTGACTAAATCATGACTGAATAATGAGCGAGCGTGTGCTAGGTGCTGACCTTGGGGAGACTCTTCTGAAGGTCTGCTCTTTGCTTCTCCTCTCGGAGCAGGTTGCCTCCTCTGTTGTGAAAGCGAGATGGATCTGTGGCCTTTTTCTGAACACAAAAAAAACACAGCTAACGTTACTGACGTTACTGTGAAATCGGAGAAGAGCTACACAGACATGCGAAACAAATACTGGTTAAAGAGTGCCAGATCTCACCTCCAGTTCCTGATAGAGAGTCCAGTTACTCTGCCAGCTCGTCACTCCAGTATAAAGCTCTCGGTGCTGCTCGTAATTCTGCTTTAACCTCTGCTCTTCTTGCTCATGTAAGGTCAGAAGCTCCTCAGTGAATTTATCTTGAAGAAGAAGAAGAAGAAGAAGAAAAAAACGCATGTAAAATTAGCAACAACCAAATCTCTAAAATCGTGTCTAAAGGTTTGATGGAAGATGAGGTGGATGGAACACCACTTTGAATTAAATGAACGCTGTGACGGCGCTGAGTAATTGCTCCGAGTATAAATTTTTTTTAACTAACTGGAGTAGAGAACGATTGAGAGTGGACTGTGGAAGACGACGGGTGCAGTCTCTAATGTCTACACTGATGCATTATGATGTAGCTGTGAAAGATGGTATACCGGAGTAATATGCAGTAAAGGCTTGTCTCTGGTCCAGACTGTAAAAGCATTTCTCCCAGAGGATTTCGATTTCGGCTCGGATTGACTCGATTACACTCTGGATGTTCTTGATCTTCAGCTCCTCCAGGCGCTCCACCTCAACGTGCAGCTGGAGAAAGAAAAGGGTTCAGAGATACTCGGCGCATGAAGCAGTTTATCATGTACTGGAGAGCTAATTTTACCAGATACACATCAAACTCACAGCATCCATGTTCCTCCTTTTGCTGCACTGCATGTGCTCAGCAATGAAGTCTCTCTCTTCCTGGGTGATCTGCAGTCTCTCCCACAGCTCCGCGATACGGCCACGATATGACACGCACGTTGCCTCGATCTCTTCTTTCCGATTCTCTAACTGAGAACATGAGCAAAAAAAATTCATACATTGCTCTCAAAAGCAGAGTAGATTAAGAATCTGTTTAGTGTGCTTCTTGTATTAGGTCAGATATACTGATAAACAAAAACTGAAGTTGAGAGTGGTTGTAATGGAGCAAAAAAAAAAAAAGTGTGCATGAGTATTTACCTGGCTCAGTAGCACTTTCAGGGCAGTGATGTTATCCATTGAGAGGCAGAACGCCTCTTCTTCCTCACACACCACATCTCTCTCAAAGCTAGTGTCGGGCATCTGCTCAAGATCCTCCATGCACGCAACGATCTGACGTTTGATGGAGAAGAACTCAGCGAAACGGCGCTCCTAAATGAACGCGTCAATATAATGAATTAAGATCACAAAATTCACTGAAACATCTTAAAATATGTACTTTTAGCACAACAGTGACCCCATGAGTTTAAACAGAATCCGAGATGGTTTTCTTGAGGTTAAGCTCACACGACACACAGAAGAAGATTTAGCTACATTAATTACCCGTTCTATAAGTTAAACCTACATGCACATGAGATTTAACTGTTCAGACAGACAGACATGTTTAATACATCTAGCCAAGAGCAGTTCTCATCTATTGATATTTGACCATGTGATTTTTGACTGCTACCTTCTCCTGATTGCGGCTGGCGATGTGCTGACGGTAGCTGTGCAGCTGCTCAGCAGATGGAACGCGGTCAGGATCGATGGAGTGTGGGTTATCGCACAGGATATCGCACAGCTCGCGGTCCTGCTGGATCAGACTCTTCAGCTCACCCAGACGCTGGGTCTTCTGCTTCAGCATCACCTTCAGTCGTGTGCGTATCTCTTTCTCTAGCTGCAGCATGCTCAGGCCGTCATCCTCCTGACACACAAGGACACATCAGAAGCAAATGATGAATATCTAGAGGATATACTGGACTGTGAAAACAGAAAACACAGGTTACAACTGGAATTACCTCAAACGGAGGGAGGTGGAGCTCATCACACAAAGTAGCCAGCTCCTTCCGACATGACTCGATGCTGCTCAGCAACCTCTTTTTCAGCCCCTCTTCCTCCGCTATCATCATGTCGAGAAGGTTCTGAAAGATAAATTGACAACAGACTGTGATATCAAAGTCCTTGCATTTACAACAGAACATCTACTGTATAATGATCTCTAATGATTTTTCAATTAAGTTAATTCGACAAGAAGTGCGAGGAAATTGCAAAGTGAGTTTTCTGATGATGACACTGATGCCAAGACAGATGTTTATTCGTAATCACCTTGATGTGCATTTTAACCGCCTCAGTGCGCTGCAGTCTCTGGTCCTCTGGTATGCCGATCTCCTCCCAGATGTCCTTGAGGCGATTCAGTGCTTTATTCAGACATGCCACTGACTCGGCAGCATGTAACTCACTGAGAAAAAAAAAACACACATAAATAAATTTTCATACCGAGAAGGCACAAGCATGAGATAACTGGCCGAGCGAGTCTGTAACATACTTGCGCAGTGACGCAGTATGGCCAAAAGTTTGTGCACACCTGACCAATACATTGACACCTCCTTGTCAGACATTGCACTGCATATTCAGTCCCCCTGTGTTTGCTCTTTTCTTCTGGGAAGGATTTCCACTAGATTTTGGAACGCTACTATTTGAGATGCTGAGCATTAACATTATGATTTCTCGCTTATATAAGGTAGCTGGCTAGCTTGTCACCAATTGTCTGCTGTTGTTGTTGTGCTAAAGTTTCAGTGCAAAATGTCCAATGAAGGTTTGACGGTCACTACAGCACAACAGAACCAGTAGACACTCAGATCTGGAGCTGTAAAAGGCAGGGATGGGAAACACCAGGGAGCACCTGACAAAATATTAAAACACATTACCTAGGTGACACCTAAGGAACACGAAATCAAACTTTTTTTTTCCCCCACAGGTTTACAATTCTAAACAAATCTAGCAAATAATTTGCTGTGTGAACAATTTACAGCATGCCACCTGCAGGATCATAGAGGAATTGCAGAGGATTAAAACAATAAATCACTGGAACAAAATTTCCCCCACCTCTAGTAAAGAGACACTTAAAGCTTTCCATGCACTGACAGGGCAATGCAAACACACGCTTTAGTACAACTATCCAATATGTAGTTTCACATTGAATGTCACAAGTTAAGAATGCTCAAGGCGGTCCTTAGATATGGAGTACATACAATGATTGACAGGAGGCGCAGCCAAATGCAAACGAGCATTCCCGACCGGAAGTGAATTTGCGGAACGAGTTCTCTCAGCGAAAGTATACACCTGTGTTAGTGCCAATGCCTACTCCATTGTGTATTTATTATGTTTTAGATGTCCACCAGATTATTTCTAAAAAATAATAAGTTTGATCGTTTAACAAATTTTGCTCGTATAAAGTTACAGTAATGTTATACAATCACAACTTTCTGGAACAGCGCATCGGAAAAAAAAACACTCCTAAGCGTTAAACTCAGCGGTCTAATATTAACTTTATTAACTTTCAGAGATATCGTGTAGAGATGGCGTTTTACCGACTTAAACATATTTAAGATTTGCAACTGACGTTCCTTAAAGAAACCATAATGAATTCAGCATTACGTTAACAACTGCCCTAAAACTCCCACAGTTACCGTAAAGTACCATAAACCAGCTAAGCAGCCGTAACGAAGCTAGTGTGTTTTCATTTTATTTAATGAGAATACATGACTATATAAATTAAATCATTGCATCATCACACGACAGTATTAATGACACTCGGCTTGATAACTACATACAAAGCGAATAATCTGTTAACATTACCTGACTAAAGCAGCACATAATACGAAAGTTCATTCTTACCTCTTCCGCATTGTAAACCTCGAGCAGAATCTGTTTCACCATAAATAAAAAAAAAGGAGAAGAAAAAAATACACTAAAGCACCCTTTTCAGTAATTCAGCTAACCTCTGCTGTTCAGTGTTCAGTATAAACTGCGTCGAACCGTTTCCAGAGCGATTCAAATCCCGCGTCTTTGAGGCTGATTGGCTGAAACTGCGGATACGTCATCGAAACCAAATCCCATCTTACTGATTGGATGAGAAAGGAGCCACATTGTAAGGCGGAGGCGTTCTGTGTTTAGAAGACCATAGTTACGTGATTAATCGGTTTTAATGCTCTTTAAACAAAGTGTTACAGAACGGCTAATCAAGTCTAATCAACATAATATAATACAATACATAATTTTAATGTGAATAAGTTTAAACATTCGAAATCTGCAATACATTTGAATTTGAACATGGATGTGTACCATTGGATCACTACTATGTAATGAAACATTTATTTTAGGTACAAATATAAATTGAAGAGAAAATTGAAATTTTAATATAGGATTTACTAAATACATTATACAAAAGTATTTGTATATACAAGACCTTGCCAAAGATTGTCCCACATTCCCATCTTTGTGCCCCAATTTCCCCAGGGCACATAATAATAATAATAATAATAATAATAATAAACTCGGTACGACCCATATACCTTAAAAATGGCCTTTCAATAGGAAACTAAGATGCCTTAGGAACTCTGGTCCAGAAGAAACAATCTTCAGCTGTATACAATAATAATAATAATAATAATAATAATAATAATAATAATAATAATAAAAATAATGATAAAATAATAATAATAATAATAATAATAATCACAAGTTATTATTATTATTATTATTATTATTATTATTATTATTACATAAGTTATTATTATTATTATTATTATAGAGTTTGATTTATGAGTTCATCAAATGCTTAGAGATGACATCATGTGAATGATAGGTGTATAGGTGTAAAAGCAATCAGTTTTTTGTTTTTGTTTATTCCTTTTTCCATCAACGTAATGTCATTCACACAGTTGAATTGATTTAATGAGCATTTATTGTAAATAATTGACAATTGAAACACATTTCAACAAAAAAGAAATTACTTCTTACTGTAGATACTTTAAAGTAAATCGAATAACAGCTTTGCAACAAATGCCAATGCTACAAATGCTGTCAGTTTGTGGTGTCTGATTACATCGCTATCAATTAAATTTTTTATGCATAACTTTGTTCATGCTTGTGTATTTTTTGTTTATATTTACAGGTAAAGTTAAAAAAAAACATTATAGGTGTATACATTTAAAGTGGATTTACTGCATGTACTGAAAGTATGATAACTAATGAACAGAAAATTATTTTAATATATACTTCCCCCCACTATATATATGGAACCTACATAAAACCACTACAAATAATGTTGTATTCTATCACCACATCCCAGAAAGCTCACAGCAGTCTACCCCACCCGCAGCATCTGTCCTGCAAAACAAGTCATGCGAGATTGTATCACTACTTCATCACAGCTGATTAGGCTTGATTACAATCTTTTTCTTATCATCATATATTTATAAGCAGCTAGTAACAAGATAAAAACAGTTGTCACTTCAGCAGTACATTAACACAATCATTTCCTTCTAATTAGATTTAATAATACGTAAATGTCATGTGCTGAAAAATCTCCCCACGCCTGCAGGATGTTCAGGTGACATGCGTCACGAGCTCCTCCAGTGCTCTCTCCCGGTGGTTGTCATGCAGGAGCAGAACCTCTTTAATGGTGCTCTGCTGGAAGCCCATTTCACAGAATTGAGCCAGCAATCGCAAGAACTCTGTAGCCTGAACAAGACACGCAGAGAGAAGCACACATACTAGATAACACAATTCAGGATTGTCAGGAAAATGGGTCTCAGCAGGAAGCCTTCGTTTGAAGCAGCCATCTTGCAAACACATGAACAATCATTTAAATTAATGTGGGGTTTGAAAATGTGGTAAAGGATAAAATTCTATTGTTCTATAGCCATTTTAGGAGTCAGAGCATTATCAAGGGTCTTATTTTTATTATAATTGCTTGGCATGTGCTTAGTACAACAAAAAACAGAAACAAGAAACAAACATGATTTCTTTGAAAATGTTGCATTAAAAACATTTGCTGTTGCCATACTAAATTATGTAATATAATTTAGTATTGTATTATATTAGTCTTGTATGTACTCCTGCTAGAAATGTAGTTAATTAACAAAGTTGAGATTTAGGCAATGCAGACAAATTTGCTTAAATATTTTCATCTTAAAATACACCTGAGGAACACAACTTGCATATAAATGTAACTAACCTAAAACATGCCACTGGTGCATAAATAAATAAATAAATAAATAAATGAAATAAACTAAAAAATGTAAAAATGCTTGTAACGTTTTTACTTAATCTCAAAAAGATGATCCACAGTCTTATATCTCTTTCATAATGCCTGGCCAAAAAAAAAAAAAAATCACAAACTCAAAAATCTTATCCAGTCACCTTTAGCTTTGATTACAGCACACAATGTGATGGTCCGTTCATGTGTGAAAATTACTCCTCATGCTCCCGTAGCCACACTATCACAATTTTAATCCTGGAATATTCCGTCAGGGAAAATAGATAGATTAGATGTGATAATCTGGTCATGCAGTACATTCAGATCATCAGCTGACTATAATGTTGCTGAGCCTAGACCTGGCCAACTGGCCAGATATGAACATTTTCTCCAGATGATTGTACAGTTGGTACTAAGTATGATTCTTCTCATCTTACCCGGATTCACCCATCGCTCCTAAATAGGGTGAATCTGTACTCATCAGGACACAATCATTTTCATTCTCATCAAAGTCCAATCTTTATGCTCATCATCAAATTCATGCCTTTTTTCCGATTTGTCTCACTAACAAGTGGTTTTCTTATGGTCACACAGCTGTTTAGTCCCAATTCAGTAAGTTTTCATCACATTGTGTATATATGGAAATCCTCTAACTTTTCACTATTAAACATGGTTATGTGTTTTAGGTAGATTTTTTTTTACTATGCAACTTTACTAACTTAAGTGATCACCATTCATGAAATTTTTCCAACCTGATTTCTTCCACAAAACTAATGGCTCAGCATAGGTTTTAATAATGTGTTGAAGGGGTCTTAACCTAGTTTCAGCAATTTCACATCTCCCTAGCTGACCCTTCTGAAATAGTAAGTTTTTGTCTAGGCAGTATATATTACAAATGATATATCATATATATATATATATATATATATATTGCAGCATTAGTTCTCTCACCGTTTCATAAAATTATTGAGGAACAACAAAATGCAGAAGTTTTTCTCGTTTCACAAAGCTTTACTTTTGACTGCTGCAGAGTGTTAAAACTCAAACTGTTTCCAAAGAAAGCTTCGCCATATCAACAACGCTTTTGTTTTCTTTCTGTTATTATAGAAATAGTCACACATTAGAAATTAACTACTATTATAAACCAGGGGTGTGGTTTACTTACTATTACATAAAGACACAACAGTTTTTATTATATATCAAATTATTTTTTGATTATTAATTGATTATATCAAATTTTTTTATTAGTTTTTAAAATATTTCTAAATGTCTTGCTGAAGCTATATATATATATATATATATATACATATTTTTTTAACTTGAATATGAGTAGGTGTGTGACTGCATGTTATTACTCAGTCATTGTCGTCACACTGCAGAGTGCGACGACACTCTGATCAGAATCTAGAAGTACATAAACACATTTTTAAAAGTAGTATACTATTTCAAATCCAAAAATGAATAAATAAACATTTGAAAAGTGCAGCTTTGGTATTACATTCATGTTTATTACCTTGCTTTCAGAGTTCTGAAACATCTCCAAAGCATCCTCCACTTGTGTTTTCTCATAACCCAGTGCACACAGACGATCACGCACCAACAAATAATCCAGAATCTGCACAAATGCAGAGCATAAAGTTATTATTGATATGTTGGTAGTAAATCTGGACCTCTTGTTGGACCTCTAGTGGTTTCATCCTGTTATTACTGTGTGCTGGAAGAGCATTTGACATTGATCATAAAAGGATGTTGATCAGTACGTTGCCATTTTCCAGGAGGAATTGAACAGCGCTGGCTGAGATGGATTCAACAGATGAATATAATTCAATTTAATATAATATACAATAATATCATTTAATTTAAAATGATAAATATAATAAATGAATAAAACTATATATTATTAATTTATTTCCATGTTGTAGTTTCACAGCTCTGTAATATGATGTACTAGAGATCACATTTCTTCAACCTCCCATGTATATATACATACCAAGCGAGGTAAAAAAAAAAAAAGGGTGAAATATTAATATAATATTAATATTTTCATTATATTACCATAATATCATATATATCAATATATAATGTTTATAACAATATTTATATGTAATTTTTTAATAAGTTTAGTATTAAAATATTTAGTATATTAAGTGTTTTTCTTTTCCTGAAGTGTGTATAATTGTTTTGGACTGATTCTGTACAGTGTATATATTTTGGGCAGCGTGGTGGCTTAGTGGTTAGCACTGCTGCCTTAATAATGTATTTATTTATATTTGGTGTGTGTGTGTGTGTGTGTGTGCGTGCACATGAGTATTACCTCCTCTGCACTGCGTGTCCCAGTGCGCTGCAGAGCCAGGATGGCAGAACGGAGTGTGTATCCCTGAGCAGTGATGCTCTCCACCAGAACTCTCTCTTCCTGGCTCAGAGCATAAAGCAGCTCCACTGATGAGTCTGGGACTGAGTGCTTGTCTCCATGAGAAGTGCGTGGACGAGCAGCCTACCACACCCACACAAAACAATGGGAGTGAACAAAAGGTTCCCTATGTTTTGAAATGTTTTGAGACCACGCGAAAAAAAAAAAAAAAAAGACATCCAGAATAACAAACTTTTTTTTAATAGACCCCAGTATCGACCCCTTCCAAAAGGTTGGGATGTTGATTCATGATAAAAGTATCAATAAGTTTAAATTGATTTATTTTTGCATGGTGGTGGAACAACACAAAATCACTTGTGGATATTTTGTGGTACAAAGTAATTTAAACAGCAACTATTTAAAGACACGATGGCATCTAGTGGATTTAATTTTTAGCATAACATCCCCCAGTGCTTTACCAAAGAAAATAAATGATACTGTATTTCATATAGGCAAATTGAATATATATATTTTATATAAATGCTTCTTCCTAGAAATAAATGATTAAAATTATTTTTAAAAAATAATAATTTTGGAAGTTGAGAGTCCTACAATAATAAAAAAACAGAAGGTTTAATAATGTTAATAAATAAAGCCTGTAGGTATATAGATTCCTCACTTGACAGTTCCTTTTTCTTTTTGCATATTCTTATTGAATATCGTTTGCATGTTACTGAAAGTGTTGACGGTGTGCACCTGCAGAAAACTTGACTTGCGTTGATGAGCAGAGGGCTGTGGGCCGGCTGAGGAGGGTCTTGGCTTGGGCTTGGAGTGTGTGGCATGTGGTTTGTGGATGATGATGTTTTGTTTTTCACTGGAGCCACCAGAGGTGTGTTTTTTGTGAGGTCGTGAGAGCCTCAGGCTCGGTGGGCTGCTCATGTCTTTCCGAGAGCTGGTGGAGTTCTTGTGTGCGTGAGTCAGAGCTCGGGGTGACGCGGGCCTCCGAGACTCTTGAAGGAGGGAAAATTTAACCCTTTCTCTGCTCCGAGAGCGAAAAGCTCGATCTTCTTCAGTGGAGGAGCACTCGTCATCCTCGCTGTAGCCAGCAGCCTCATGTGCAACGAGGTAGTGTGTAGAGTGAAGGTGGCGTCTCTGAAGGTCCGCCGAACTCAAGCTCAGGCTGCGTGGTCGCTGTGCCTGGTCACATGATTCCTTTCTGCAGGGGTGCATGGAGCGACTCTCCTGAGGGCTGCTGAACAGGAGCCAGTATGGAGGGCAGGATGGAAGCACACAAACCCGCTCAGGAAGGAACACGTGCTTATCAGAACGAGCACGGAACCCATTCAGAACCCGGTTCTCCAGGCAGAAGTCATACTGGAGAATAATTATATTTAATATACACATTTAACGTTAATCAATGCATTAAATGTGTACATATCAATTTAAATCAAGTAATGCATTTGGTTTATACGATGAGATAAATGAAAAAATATTTAACTCCACCCTGATTTAATTCTGAGTTCCAATAACATTCATGCTCGGAAAGTATATTTTATAAATATTGTTTATCAAACTAAAAAAAAAAAAACTGCTGGTGTGTGTGACTGTCTATGTGTATGTGTGAAAATGAGAGTGAGAGTAAGACCTGCAGGTCATGCAGTTTTTGCTGGAAGTCTGGGATGATAATTTCTTGGTCAGTGACCGGCTTCATCATGCCCCGAGGCTCATCCAGAGAACCCATAGGAACCTTGAATGGAACATCATCCAGACTGGCCATTCTTATGCCAACAAACCAAACCACACACATACATATTAAGGAACAAAATGCAAATGCTGTAATATAACGTTCATCAAGGTTAAAGCACAACCTGACCATTTCCAAACCGGCATCACAAAATTATCCTTTATACTCCCTATAGTTCCATATGAATACATCATTTCCATTATACATTTTTTACATTTTGCAAATATGCTACCTGGATTTAGACAGTGGACTGAGCAATTCTAAGAACATAAAAAAAAGCTTGATGACGATGTTCTCAGTGGAGGAGTGTACAGAGATCCCTCTCCCGCCCGCCTCGGGTTACAGGAAGAGACTCTCAAAACCACAGAAGCATCACAAACTAGTAAGTGTGAGGGAGCCAATCATTTTGAAAGCAGTGTTTTCATTTTCATAAAACATGTCAATGATGCAGGAGGACCACCAGATACGGAGCTGACGAGCTAAGAGTGATGTCACTGCTGGCACGCTGATGTATTTTTATAAGGATCTCAGCACAGATGGCTCTTAGGCCTCTCTAAACCGCTCGGCACTCTTGCTCATTGCTTAATTGCAATTACACAAAACTACACAGATGCATAAACAGATGCATAAACTCTCACACAAACACAAAACTAAAGTGATCATATAGTGAACACACTGACCTGCATGTGTGTCTCTCTGCTGCTCTGTAGTGTTCAGTCCTTTGAGGTGCAGCACAAAGCTTATAGTCACTGAGACACACACTAAGCCTTTCATCGCCTGGTTTCCAAAACACACACACACACCCACACCCACCCATAACAGCCCAGGATGTTTCGGATAAAAGTACTAAATCAGCTGTGCAAGCACATTGATGCTGTGTGTGCGCTTGTATATTAATTATGTGCTCTCACAACATTAACAATCTAAATGCAGCTATTTAGATCAGTGCAGTTATTCTTATGTTACATGTACTATTAAGAATTGATGTCATTCATTTTAAAAAGCTGCCAAATAAATAAATAAATAAATAAACATATTGCATCCAAACGCACAATACTATAGTGTAACAGAGAAGGTCCTGAGCTGTGGAGTCCAGACCAACAGTTTATCTACACCTAGGCTAAAAGTGTTCAATCTCATTTGATCTCACTTCATCTTTCTTTTGGCAGGTCAATTATCATATGCACCTCAGTGCTTTGAAGAACACCATCCCGACTGTGAAGCACGGTGGTGGCAGCATTGTGTCAGGGTGATTTGTTGAAGAAAAGGACTGACGCACTTCAGGAAACTAGACAGCATCATGAAGGTGAACTATCTTGAAGTACTGACACAACCCCAATACATCAGGCAGGACTAAGCTCTTTCCAGCAGGTGGTGATGATCCCAAGCAAACCTTTAGAGCAAAAAGAAAGCCATAATGATAAATAGTTTGCGTGACCTCTACAAAGTCGTACGAAGCTGAAACACTGCGCTGAACTGTACAGTAGAGCTATGGACCATGGATTGATTTGATCACGAGCTTTGTGATTTTCAATTCTGTTCCATTAAAACCTGGAACCGTCAAAACATGTGAGACTGGGGGGGGCATTTTATCTGTAGCTTTCCTTGAGACTGGGGTGGTAACCTTAACAGCACACTATTTGTATCTTTCAATGACGAGGGGTGTTCAAGTCAAACCCTGACTCTGGATTGCGCAGAATAACAGAACACAATTACGAGTAAAAATTCACTTTATTTCTTTATATAGTCCCATAGACGCTTGACTAATGCTTGGATACCATCAAGATAGGAGGTTTTCTTAATATGCCACTTCTGAAACATCCAGCAATTGGTGTCTTATAGATGCATCTCTTCTGCAAGTTGGAGACGAGTCATCTGTCGGTTTTCGAGAACCAGGCGTTCCACTTTTACAGGAAGCACAGCAGCGGGCTCTGCCCCACCTCAGCCAGGGTCATCATTCACACATGCATGATCTCCTTTAGAATGTTTGACCCATTTAAAATCGTTACTGCAGCTGTGAGTCTCATCCTCAGACTCTTCTGTATACTTCGGTAACGACCAATCAGTTTTATTCCTTCATTCATGATGAATTTTATATATTTTTTTTTATAGTTCCAGTTTTGACTTGAACGCCCCTCTTAAAAAAAACAAAAAAAAACAAACATGCATCTTTAAAAGCTTTAACCTAAAGGGTATGTACCTTAAATAACTCTTAAAGCAGACTGCACATCCACATTTACAGGTAAATGTACAGGAGGTATGGAAGGTAAGATAAGGGAACGATGACGAGGAAATGTTCATCATGTTCATCCCCTCTTTTTCCAAGAGTGTAAAACGGTGTAGAGTGTATTAGTGCGACGCACAACAGAAGAGTTGTGGTGTTTGTAGAGCTTTGTACATGCTTAATGCCAGACTGCAAATACTGGACATGCACAACCTTTATGCCATTAAAAGAGGATCAGAGTAATCCCGAGATAACGGATTCGTCGACCTGGAGAAGTGTGTCAGAGATTACACACTCACACCGCAGAGGTATGAGGAGCATGAACACGCACACAAGCACACACACAAATTGAATTAAAGTAAAGCTGGGAGTAAAATTATATTGCAGCAGATTTTAAACACTGACAGCTTAAAGGCTTGTTTCTGTTTAAAAAAAAAAAACCCAACACAAACCTGCGTGCATTTTATACAAACACTCATACACAATATAAAAACATATATTCATCATTTTATTACTATTGGTAATATTAACTCAGACACACACACCATGAGATGTACATACACACATACATACAGTATATATATATATAGAGAGAGAGAGAAAGCCAGCAGAGCTCTTTTATATGATCATTGGCCGTTAACGTACATTGGTAAGCAACCATAGGATACACTGCTGGAAATACATTTGAAAATAAAGCTTGGATGAACAAACAATGTCCAGCATGACTGTGCATGAAGCGCTGACGGAGCCCCATCGCTGCTGAATCCACGACAGAATATTGAGTCCGGAACACGGAGTGTGTTGCGTTGTGGTGTGTGTACCAGAAAAACAGAAAACACTTTGCGATGGTCGGACAGCCGCCAGTGCAGTCTACCAACGTTCCCCAGTACATCAAACAACCAGCTCCGCAGCAACTAGGGTCGCATGAAGGACACACACACACACACACACTGAACTATTACGTCTCTGCGTTATAACGAGCCGCATCCGGATGCTTGCTAGTGGAAAGAACCAAAATGATCAGACTGGCTCACGGCCCGAACGACAGACGCTCCTTAGCATTTTATTGCTGGGCTTTTAATTTGCTTTGATTTTTACAGTTCCGCAGTATAAATGCATCAATCACAAAGTATTACGACTAATGCATCACTGCTATACTTGGGTCTCTGTATTGCAACCAGTGTACAGGTCGATTATTTACACTAAAGCAGTGGTTCTCAACCTGTTCTCAGCCGTGTACACCCAGTATATTCTGACTGACCCTCACAGATCAAATCTACTGTATATACTGCTCAGAAAATGAAGGGACCGCTTAATCCCCGTTTGACATCAAAGCCCCTCGTATGTGTATGTATGCATGGTTCAAGTCAAACTTTAATAGCAGTTAAATCTAATCATCAAAGCCACTACTAGATCTGATATCCTGCTTTAACACCAACAGTGACATTTCTATACGCTGACCTTTATCTTACAATTTACACACAGATGCTACTCAAATATCCTGTTTGACTTTGATAACAGGGTGATGTGATCATCTCGTCATTCAGCTGCTGGCCTGAATGCACACTAACGTTACATTCAGGCCAGCAGCTGACTTAATTTTTCTGCCACATGACGTTGCTGAGCTTAAACACAGATCGTAACACTGCCTCCAGAGACGTGTACAGTGGCCACTCTGCATGATGGATGCATCACTTCATGGATGCCCCTTCTTACCCTGATGCACCCATCTCTCTGGAGGAGGATCGATCTAAACACAATAGACCACGTGACCTTTTCCTATTGCTACAATCTTTATGCTCCCTAGCAAATTAAAATCGTTTTTTTCTGATCAGTCTAACTCACTAACAAGTGGTTTTCTTATGGCCACACCGATGTTTAATCCCAATCCTGAGTTCTCAGCACACAGCATGTGTGGAAAGGCTCTTACTTTCACTAATAAACATAGCTTGAATTTCTACACACAATTTCTTTTGTGATGCAACTTCACAAAATCCCAGAACATGGGCATTCATGACTTTTGCCTGATCACACCGGGGCAGGTGGTATACTGTATATAACTTTAAGATGGATGTTTGTGAAGTTTTGGGTGAATAGCAAAATAGTATCTTTTTATTAGTAGATACTACTACGAATAATAAAAATAATAATAAAAGCAGATAATAAGTATTTTTTTTTTTAGAAACACTTTGGTAGCCATTCTGTAATTCATAAGGATTTTGAGAACCTCTGGTTGAGAATCACTGCTCTAGCGCTGTTTAGCTGATGTCACTGCTTCTACCCTGGTTAAACAAACAAACACACAAAAAAAGGTTCAGGGTTTCCAGCAATTCATAATTTTTTGCCTTTCTCCACTGAGCTGAGTGAGCAGGTCAGCTGACTGGTGCCCGGCGACACACCTGGCGCTTGCTGATTTCAGAGCTTCACATTTTCCCCTCCTCATCCCCTTTGCATTCAAAATTAAGTGTGAGCGCACACACACACACGCACGCACGCACGCACGCACGCCCCCAAACAAACACACGTAGTAATACAATGAAAATGTAATAAAGCTATGTGCACTACCAGACAAATCATTTGCTAAATGTGCACACTAACATGATCCCCAATACACACACACACACACACACACACACACACACACACACACACACACACACACACACACACACACGCTCAGAGCTTCTCCAAGTTTGTGAACATTATGGAAATTATGCGTCAAAGAAAAAATAAGCTGTGCCTGGAGGCAGGCTTTGTCAAGAATTATGTGCCAAAAGGAAGTAACTGTACGACTGAATGCTGCACAATATCAAGCACATACGCTATATTTAAATACTGCTTCCATACGTAACAGATATCATTTACAATGATTGCACATAAATCCATAAAGTACAAAAAAAAAAAAAAAAGCCGTTCCAACCCATAATTCTCTGGGGCTAGTCTATCCCCAATTCACCGTCTGGGTTATGAGAAATGGAACTTTGATCAGAGTGATGCGGACTCTCCTATAACCACAGTGCACGTCAACCAAAACCGCCCTTACTGCATCTTTCAGTTCTGGATCCGAGGACCCGGCTGCTTACTCTGTGTGTGTCTGTGTTTGCATAAGGACACTTTTAGTAACATAGAACTTTACTCATGTCTTCAGACACAACCATGCATTCAAATCTTTAAAAATACATTTTGTTTCAATATTTAACTCATCAAAATAGACGCCGACCATCTCTTAACCTTTGGTAAATTCTGGTCTTACAAAAATATCGTTCTCCATCTGCTTTGGAATCATTTGCATCGACTGTCTCACACTCAAGATTGTAGTACAGAAATAGAATTCATCTTTAATTTAAGTAGCTTCTTTGTCAAATACGTTAGGTCTCTATTTTATCTAGAGTTAAGAGTGAGAGATGGGGATGTCATAGAGGAGAACGAGACTTAAAAATGTGATCGAGGGTACAAATTAAGCTGAAGGAGAGCTATTGAGAGCTCTCAGCCCTAAGTGGTATCTTCAATCTGAGTGGTGGTTAAACGACCTCCTTATGCTTTACACACAGCATTAAAAACCTAGAAATTTACATCCTTTACTCTCTCAAGACCACTACATCCAACACTAACTACGTATTACTTACTGTACTGCTAGAGCCTAGCGATGGTGTGAAATCCTGAAAATCACTAATGCGCAGGAGACGAGCTGCTGATGCCAGATCGGCGCTCTCTCCTGAACAGCTAGAGTAAACAGAGGAAGCATTTTATCGTGAAGGCCAAACTGTGAGTCATTCTGTACATGTTGTCATGACTAAATAAAACAAACAAAAACAAACAAATAGAAAAGCAGACCGTGTTTTTCTCCTAACGTAATTTCTAATAATGTGTAATCCAACTGCATGGCTTTTCATTTAAAAGCAAAAACAGGCTTTTGATCTGGATTTAAAATTCTTCACCACTCAAGATTTAAGAAATACAAACTAATAAAGCACAAACATGTCTTGCACGTTCCTCAAAAAAAAAAATGCATACAGCGCAAATGTGCATGTGCCAGCAGACTCTACTTGGCCTGCGATTTGAAAGCTGACCGAGAGTCTAAACAAGTCCAGGGCCAAGCATTCACACTCAGAGCTGCTGCAAAACACGTACAACCCTGTCGATTGAGTCTGTGGTGGCAAACGCCAGGTACTTGCAGCAGAGCCAGTCCTCCAGGCTGACGCCACCGCCGCTGTGGCCGTCGTCCAGCGAGCGCTCGGCAAACTTGATCATCATAAGGGTACGCTTCAAGTCCAGCCAGTTCTGCAGTGCTGCATGGCGCTGAATGGGAAGAGGTGCAGCACGCAAGAGGTCATCGCGTGGCCCCCACAGGAGACACTGCAGACAAGCACGAGCCTCGGCCACGCCGATGCGCTCAGCCTCGTCGGTATGGAGCAGGAGACTCGCCAGCCGCTGCAGGCCCTGAGAGTACAGGGAACGGGTAGGGAGCAGTGGCGGTTGCTCTCTTTCCTTCAGGCCAGCAGCCTCTACTAAAGGATTGGGCTGGTGAAGCATCTCGTAGATTAGAAGACCCAGCTGAAACTCATCACACTCCGTGTACCGCAAGACGCACTGCTGCTTGGCCTGAGAGAAGTTGCTGATGATGAGGCGAGCCGGGCAGGCGGAGGAAGCAGACGTTGTGTTGTTGTTGGGCTCTGGAAGGTCCAGGTTCCAGGGGTCACCAGGCTGACAATGCACAAGCAGCAGGTTGTTCAGGTGCAGATCACAATGAGACACGTGGTAGGGCTTCATGTGCTCTAACCCAGTACACAGCTGAAGCAGCAGCAGGCACACCTGGCGCTCATACAGCTCTGGGTTACGCGAATGCCTCGCTGTACCTTCCCGCACAAAATCGGCCACCGTCTGGAATGGGACCTCGCGTGTGATCACCACCACTCGGCTGCGCAACTTCCCGCCTTGGCACGCCATGTCCACTGGCACTGCGATGTTCCCATACCCTCTCTCAGCCTGCCTCTTGCCTTCGGAAAGCAACTCTCTGCTCCCACCACTTTTCTGCTCCAGATCCTCTTTCTTTTCATCCCTTTCTTCATCGCTCTGCTCCTCATTCTCCCAGGGCATAAGGCGGGCCGGGACATCTGCCAGGAAGTGGCCACAGTCCTGCTGGATGTTGAAGTGCAGGGGAAGGCTTTGTCGGACAGCCAGGCTGTGGAACAACTGCTGCTGTGTCTCCTTCACCTTGTACCTGCAGATCTGGGAAAGAGAGAGCGAGAGATGGAGGGAAAAAAATCATGAATGACTCATCACTTAAATGCTCGGTAAAGTTGCATGATTAGAAAAAAAAAAAAGAAGCACAAATTATAGCTATATTTATCAGTGAAAGGAAGAGCATTTTCACACATACAGCGTGATGACAAAACATAACAAAACTATTTCCTAGTGAGACTCATCAGAAAAACAACTTCAATTTGCTAAGGAGCATAAATATTTGGCTTTGAAGGAGTCCAAAACCCTAAACCTAGTCCTAAACCTAACTGCACTGAAAGTCTTTGGCATGTGCTGAAGACTTTACATAGAGGTTCACCTCTCCTGTCATCAATACTCGACCAAAAATTAATGCAACTCTTGATGCAAATAAATGGGGCGAGTTTGCATAAGACTATCAAAGCAATGCTGTGGCGACTGCACAGCAAAAAATATTTCAGCACGACGTCTTTTTTCGAGTCAGGCAATGTTGATTCTGTAAAGTGTTTTGAAATGAATGAATTAAACATGGTGTTGTGTGAGTGCCATGATGAGTGGTGGTGTGAGAACAGTTTGACACTGGAGTCTTTTAATTGGGACTTTCCAAGTAACTCTGGGCAAATGATGTGTTTATCTAGAGTACAAGAGTGCAAATCATACACAGTCCTTGATGCCTTTCAACACTGAAGGCTTTTTCATGCAAATAATACAGCTCTAACTCTCATTAAAAAGGAATACTAATTGGCTGTCAGTCTACCAATTACAGATTCAAAATTCATTCAGCTGGATCGACTAAAGACAAAAATATATGACCTACCTTCACAGCATAGTTAATGAGTGGATCCTTAGCATAGGAGGCTGTATAGTACACTGCATCTTCTGCCTCACAGCATGGCTTGCCTGTGGTCAGCCTGAAGTGGGACCAGCTGTCTGTGCCGAAGCGCAAATGGTCTTTCTGTCCGGCCATGAAGCGGTCCTCACAGCGGCCAGCCAGTTTGCGCAACGTGTCAGCATGCAGATTGCGGATGCGGCCGGCCACCTCCTCCCAGCTCTCTAGACCTCTGTAAAGAGCAAGTCTGTGGCTCTTACTGGCTGCAAGGCTCTCTGTGCTGCGGCAGCCCCGCCTCTCCCGATCCGCACCTGTGCTGCTGTTACCTGACCGGGAAAGGCTGCGTCCTCCTGCCCCAGGCCTCTCCAGTGAGTCCCCAGATTCATCCAACTGTCGGGCATCAGAGCTGAGCGAGGAGCTTTGACTGGCCGTCTCCCAGGTGGAGTCCAGGTCATAGAGTGGGTTTGCCACACTCAAGCTGGCACCTCCTGGCTTGACCTCACCACGGGGCCGGCGAGTCATTGGATCTCTGGACAGTGAAGGCTCGGTGTTGGCTCGTGGCACAGATTTCTTGGGCAGGGGTGGGGGAGTGGCTTTGGCACCTGGATTTAAGCTTTCAGATTCAGAATGGACAGGATCATCAAAGGTCTTGGGGTGTCTGGGGTGCTTTGCAGGGATCAAACTAGCCCTGGACTGACCTGGAGAAAGGGTGGGGGCCAGAGAAAGGCGATCTCAATCATTATATACATAACCCACAAAAGCTGAGTACCTGAAATGCATCAGACACAATTTATACCTTTCACTAAAAGAGTTAAAGTTTATATTTAATACATTGTGTAGACACAGACAGAAATGTTTCTGGTTTCGATTCCTCCAGAGTATGTGGATGATAGAGAAATGATGGCAACGTATCTACAATCCTCAATAAACAGAAAAAACAGTAAAAAGAACGGTAATCATGGCTTACTGCGGAGAAATGGGATGTACACTATGAGAACTGAATTTTGCTGATATCGTGAAATCAAAATGTTGAGTGAAAGTGATGTTATGAAGAGTTACGTGGCATCCACTTTAAAATAAGCTACTTGCTCAATGTAAACGAACACCTGCACCAATATACAGTATATAAATTAGAATTAGAGAGTGTATTTTGCTGACACAGAAAGAACAATTTTGAGTAAACAAGACATAAGATACTCAACCTTAAAAAAAAAAGAAGTATTTTTTTGTATTAATACGTTAGGCAGAGAGTTCTGCTGTACACAAAGACAGGCAGACATGCACGTGGGCTTCAACCTGAAATAATAAGATCACTGATTACATTACAGCTGATTAGCTTAGTTTTAGCTTTAACCTTTTAACTATTTATAAAAACTCCGTAACCGTCAACGATGGATACTTGCATTAGTTTTAAATATTTTAGATATGTGCCAAATTTATTGACACCCCTAAGGAATATTTTAAATAAATAGAAATTGAAAACTGTATATGATTATTTTCAGGGTTAAAAGAAAAGATAATTGTTGAACTGCACAAGTTAGATAACAGACATAAACCACCTAAAGCACTAAAAAAAATACAATTAATTATAATTGTTTATATATAATCGTCTCAGTTGTGCTTGTGCTATACACACTAATTGCTTTTTATACATAAATGAAATGGGTTTGGGCCAGATTCAGAGTTGGCCATGCATGAAACAATAAGACAAACGTACTAAAACATAAAACTAAAATAACAAAATAATGAAATTTATTGTTTTTAAAAAGTTCTGGAGCAATTATTAAATATGACAATGACAAAGTGTTTTATGAAAGCGTGGATTGCACTGTCAGTAAGAATCAAGACTGTTGTCTGTGTGGTGGGTGATTTTCTTTTGTTCATTGTGTGTTTGAATGGAAAGTTAAGGCCTGTGGGCAATTTCGACACCCCATTTTAAAAAACAAACCAGGCTCACATTTGATTTATGACTATCCCCCTACTCTAATATTCTGGTAATAACTTCCCTGCACATTGGATTCCCTCCCTCCTACACAATTCTTCCCTCTAATTATTAGTTATGAGGAAATCATACAAGCTTCATCTACATTCTATACAAACACATAAAGGAACTGTGCTGTTCTGATGTTGACAAATGGTATCATCTTCTATCCAGGACCATCATGCAGACCCTGTGTGCGTGTTTGTATGTGAGCTGAACGTGGTTGGCACATACCTAGGTTGGTGTACGTGGCACTGCATGAGCTGGAAGCAGGAGAGTGTGAGTGAGAGTGTGTGCGTGTACCCTCGTCCTCCTCTGGCTCCCCTAGACTGGCACTGGGTGAGAGTGGACGGGCCATGGGCTGTGTCGAGAGATTGGACTGTTCACTCACGGTGGGCAGTTCCACCTTGGCCGGCAAAGAGGTGATGCCAGGTGCGTCAGTCTCTGGACCCTGAACTGGCATCTGACTGCATGAGATAGAGAAAAAGCAAAATGCTGGTTGTGTATTTTGCCTAGTAGAGACTGCGGCCCATCACTTCAGTGACTCATTGTGCTTTACTGTAGAGTATTCCACTTCAATTCTCAATTCTGAGGATTTAATCAATTACTCACATTATGTTCATACACATTTCCATAAATTTTCTTTTCTTTTTGTGAAGCTGCTTTGAGACACTGACCATTGTTAAAAGCGCGATAGAAACAAAATTTAACTGAAAATGTAAATTTTCAATAATACTGCTTTCTTTAATTTGAATGAAATGTTCTCACTTTATTGTTATGTCAGCATTTCCACAGTAACCACCAAGACAAACATTTATAGTGGATGCACTATACAGATTTAACGTGTAACATTTGTGTAATGAGCATTTAATTTGTAAACAGTCTGTGTTAGGAATTATGACCGTATCAACAGCAACAGAAATGGAGGATATACAAAGCTACAGTAAAATATGCTGGGCTGGAATCACTTTCTATTTCATATTCATAAAAGCAGGATTTCTTAATTAGGGTAAGAGGCAATAAAGGCACAAACACTGTACTGACTCTCTATTCTTTTTAATGAAATGAACTTATCACTCATACTAATTAAACACTGTCTCTTTAGTATCATGATGCAAGTGGGTCCAGCTGTGAAAACATCAGTCTGATGTGCCGCAATCCACCGTGTTGTCTCCCATGAAACCTAATGATGCTGAATCAAATATGTACATTTAAAAAAATACGTAGACTGGATACTTAATTTAGTTTAGGAAAAGAGGGTGGAGCTAAACTATTTAAAATCATGCTATTTCTATCATGCATGATTTATTAATCATGTTTATCTTGTACTGGATAATTTATTATACATATTACATATATACAAAAAAAATATATATTCTCTATAACATCTATAATTAAATTTATTGTATGAAATTAAAAAAATACTTTTAGATTTTCTTTAATCGGTTTTTTTTTTTTTTTTTTTGCTTTTTACCTACACACCAAACATCCTGGAACAGCAAGCCCAAACCACAAGAAATAACATTATAAAATTTAATAACAGTACTAATAACTTTTATAAATTATTATAAATTATAATATCCTACAAAAAAACTACCTTAAAAAAATGTATAATGGTCATTCTTTTTAAATCGCATGCACCGTCAAAAAACTAAGTGATCAAGTAAGCAGCATGAAAAAAAAAAAAAGACGCAAGTAAGTGTTGTCATAACTCTGGAAACAAGCTATAGTGTTAGAACTTGTCCTAATCACCTCAACCAATGACCACTTTGCAATTTCCACATTCAATAAGACATTTACTGCTCAGAAAGCACACACGCAGCAGACACACACACGCACACACACACACACACACACACACACACACACACGTCTTGAATCAACACCCCAGTCAGCGCATTGTGCTTACCTGCTCTTCTTGCTCACACAACTGCCCATATCTGAAAGCTCCCTCACCTTTAGGCCAAAAAAAAACAAACTCTCTGCTGGTATCCTAATATGTCTACCTTTCTCTCTCCTTCTTTTTTTCTTTCTGTGCTCGCTCTAAGGTATTTTACCTCTAAGCTGTACTCTGCATGCCTCTTGACACACCCTCTGCTAGTTGCTCACTGAGGGAAGAATGATTAACACTTCCTTTACCTGGGAGACACGCTTTTATCAGCTCCTGATACTGAATTTGGATTAGCAACAAGATACTATTTAGTTATGTTCATCCCCCATGACGTACCAATGGGAAATACATTTTAAGAAGAAAATGTTATGGTAAAAAAAATTCTCACAAGACACATAAATGTGCACTTATTCTCATGGCTTGTGTACATTATGTGCAGTACATCGGGAATATTAACTAATAAAAAACAAACAAACAAAAAAACTAGATGCATCGAAGTCTTGAATGGTTCCCATGAATTCTGCTAAAATATGTAATAATTTCATGCAAGTTATCCATGCAACACACAAACCTTATAATGGTTGCCATTATGGAGCTGGGCAGTGAAACAAATCTATGACCTTGCATTTAAAAGCAATTACTAAAATGCAGAATGTGGACAAACCATGTTTTCTGTAGACTGAAAGCTCAATACAGTAGCACTTATGGATGTAACACAAAAACGTGTAAACAAACAGTACTAAACACAAATGGCCCTCCAATAAGTGACTCAGTTTTCAAAACCACATTATGAAGTGTAATAAGACGACCTTTGCCCTACTTAGAACACTGCATAAAGGTAACCGTAAAACTAAACAGGCTGACTCAATGACCCAAGATGCACAAGGATACCATTAAAATTTAATTTAATATGCATTAAAAAAGTATTGGTTAATGTTAATGGTAATTATGCCATGCTGCCTGTGATTATTAAAAAAAAAAGAGAGAAGAAAAGAAACCTTGCATAATAAAACATAAAATACACTCCACATGCAAAAGGAGTCAAGTTTTAGAAGAGGCAATGGAAGAGAAGTAAAGCTAGAGATTACACTTACCTCATCACTTTGCTGATCAAGAGGCTCGCTCTGCTCTTTGGCGGTCCTGACTGGTTGTATGACAGGACACCACCTGCACCCGCATTTGACTCCTCCACCCTAAGCTCTGCCTCCCCATCACCTCCTGTCCCACTGTCTGGCTTATAGGTAAATATAATGGTGGGTTTTTGGGTAGGATCATCTGTTTTTGACTCTGAAAACCAGTGCTGTCTCTGCAGAGGAGGTGGGGGTAACATGGTGATAACAGTCCCATCCAAACCCACCAGCTTCCCTTTCTCTTTCTCTCGCTCTGCTTTCTCTTTTTGTTCGTCCTCATCTTTCCGCCGGCGGAAAAAGCTCTTGAAGGAGATCCAACGTTTGGGCCTGTTACTGTCAGCTGATCGCCTGCCTTCTGCCACAGGGCTGATCTCACCATCACTCGGCCGGGAGCCCACAGGTCTAGTCCAGTTGCTGAAGTGCCTCTGAAGCAAGTTACTGGCATGATATGGGGAAGAGGTGGATCTGGGTGGGGGGAAAGGGGCACTGGGTTCAGATTTTGGACTTGTGGGACCCTCAGCTGCTGAGGCACTCTGAGACTTGGGCAAGAGCTTTGATGGTGTGTCCTTGTGAGATTTGGTCAGGCTACCCTCGGTAGGGCAGTTGAGGGATTTGGGTCTGCTGATAGTACCCTTAGTGGCATCAGGGGGGAGAGAGTAGAGCTCCTCTACACTGCATGTCTTGCTTTGAGCTGAGGGTGAGTCTGGAGGAGACTGAGGTGGCTGGATAGCGGCTACTATCTGAGATAACACCATACTGGCTTTCTCCCTGTGCCCTGGTACAGTACTTGTAGGGGTTTGGCACTCACTGCTTGCTGCTACAGGTGAATCATCACTTGGATTACTGCTATTGGTGATTTTAACAGAGCTGCTTTTTGTCAGACTGCTAGAGGCAGTACTAAGAATGGGGATGATGTTTGTTCTAGGGCTGGAAAGAGTAACTGAAATGTTGGCTCCTGTACTGCACTCAGGAGTACTTTTGGCTTTGTCACTATGAGGTATAGTTCTCGTCATGTCTCTGTCTTCCTTAGAATCAGCCGAAACAATTTTCCTGGTCAGTTTGTGTTCTGTGGTTGAGTACTGAGCATTTTCAGAGTTGCCGATTTCCTCATATGTGTGACTCTGTACTCTACCTCCTGTTCCCAGTTTGGGCTGTGGCAGCTCCCCACTCACACCCAGAAAACTCTTATACACAGCCAGATTATCATACGCACTCGGGTTAATCACGATTGGCACTTTCACGGCGTTCTTTGAACTGCGTGCATATGTGGGTTCGTCTCTGATGATGATTGGAAAAGGAGGCATTCCAGCATTATTGTAGCTATTAAATTTGATCTCTGACAAATTAGGAGACTTCACAGGTATGGTGCGTGAGGAGGATACACCAGCAACAGGAGAGGTGGGAGCTGATTTATGGTTGCCTTGTCTGGGAGGGACTGATGACCCAGATGGCGTCCCACTAAGCAACTCTACTTTGGGCATTTTTTGCCGTGGACTAGTGCTGGATGTCCAAACCTCTTGGTAACGGATGTTCCCAGGCTTGTTACAGGAAGGATTTGGTGTAGCAGCATTGGCTAAAGCAGTACCTAGAGAGACTGGTACCGATGGAGATACTGAAATGAATGGAGATATTGGAGTGGTTGGAGATACTGCTGCAGACTTGGGCGAAAGTGGTGTTTTGAGTGATATAGGGGACTTTGGGGAGAGAGGAGAAGCAGAAAGGGGGATGTGTTTTGAGGCTCCTGGATACGGTGGGGGGCCTAGTACTGTGTTTGCGCCTTTGGGCTTGGCAGTGCCCTCAGTAGTTCGTTCTTCAGTGCTGGCCATAGAAGCTGACACATCAACCACAGTATAAGGCTTACAGATGGGTGTCTTCTCCAAACTCACTACTCTGTACGGTTTAGGCTGCTCCTCTGTAGGGCTAAAGCTTATTGTTATTGGCTGGCCAGGGAGTGCTTGCGGAATAGGTCCACCCTCTCTTTGATTAATGTCTTGATCCTGTAATCGGATTGCCAAAACAGCTTTGTGTGTCTCAATCGCTTTAGGTGAGCTCAGTGCTCGACCTACTGGGTCTTGTTGTACTGCAGAGCTAACTGGAATAGGGTGTAAACCATTGGGCTGGCTACGAGGGACACTACTGCCACTGCTGGAGGTGGAGTCCTCAGGCAGAGAAGATGACGACTCTGGTGAGGTGATGGACTCGGAGTTAGACAGGAAGCCACTGCCCTGGGGGTCACAGACATATGGAAGAAGGCTTTGTGCCTCACTGGAGTCCATGGAAGGATAGCCATTTAGAATCTCATCATAACTATCATAATCAACAGCGCAGATCCGTTGCAGTGAGCGGTTCCGCAGAGGCACAGTGTTCCACTTCTTACCAGCTGCAAAGGGAACTGGAGACAGCGTTGCAGCCCGAAAATTTGCAAAGCGTGGTTGACCTCTCATCCGGATCTCCATAGCCAAAAGCTCTTCATCACTCTCATCCCAGCTCTCATGCTCATCATCGTCATCATCATCGTCATCATCATCATCACTCTCACTTTCCTCTTCGTATTCCTCATCCTCCTCTCCATTACTGGAAAATTCTGGGTAACAGAAGCGTCCTCCCTCAGAGCTTATAACCTCTGCACTGTCACTCAAAGAGACACGTTTATTGGCACTGCTGCTATGACCCAAAGCCAGACAGCCGGCTGCAGGCAAACCTCTCTCCAAAGAGCGCCTATATGAGCAGCCGATCCGACCCAAGAAGTCGTCCCTGCTAGAGCTCAGATCTGAGCCCAAACCTGCAATCTCCTTCAGCACATCTGTTAAGCCATTGTTGTTATTACTGGTTGGTGGACAGAGAGAGGCAAATCCCTCCACTTCTATCCTTTCATCATTTCTTTCATTGTTATTAGGTTCTGCAGGCCTTTTACGGTTTAAGCCATTGTGATTCCAAATGGTGAAGCCTGATGCTTTTCCAGACTCTGCCCCCTCTACCACTTTCTGAGGATTTCCTTCTAGATCTAGCCCCACCCCAGGGCATGGGAGCATCATGGTGGGCTTTACAGCAATTGTGGGCTTTTTTGCCACAGGAGGGCGGAACTGGCCCGAACGGGAAGAACTGCTGCTCCTCTGAGCGTTGCTAGTAAGGTTAGTGTTGATGACAGAACTGCCGCCTGTGGGTGAGTGGCTTGGGTGATTAATGATATTTGAGCCCCCAGTGGAGATGTTACTATGTTGGGTGAGGGCTTGTTCAGGGGGACACTTATGTGGTCCCCCTTCAGGCAGGCAGTGCAGACTTTTGGGCTTAAAGCAGTTCTTGCACTCGCCAGGCTTCCAAACGTGTTCAGTGAAGGTGTTGCAAGCAGACATGTCTGCAGTGCTGGCAGCAGCACACTCAGTGGACCGGAAAGCGCTCCATCACAGAGACAACACTGCTACTGCTGCTACAGGCCAAGGGCAGGGAAGCACCTTCCACATAGAACACTGACAAATCTACCTGGAAAAGAAATAATTAGAGATAAGATGCTGTAATGTAATAACTTACTATGATAAAATATTACTTCATTGTGTACTTAATGAACAAAGCCACGTTAATATTAAGAAATGCATTAGCTGTATGTTTCCAGCAGGGGGTGCAGCGTGCTTAACACTTGATTTTTCTATTTGTCTATTCAAAATGACCATATTCCAATAGGACTATTCTAAATAGAAATTTCCAACATGGATGGTAAGAACAATGTGCCTTTGTTTGTTTTTAGTTTATTTAACAAATAAGTAATGTTCATCTGAAAGTAATATGGTATTAATCAGTAAAAAATTACCTTTCTCCATTTGACAAAAAGTTAGAACTGGGTTACATCATCTTATTAATGTTTCAAGATATAAGAAGAACCATGCATCATTAAAAGTTGGATATTTGTGCCTCTCATCCTCTTACACACGCCACACACACACACGCGCGCGCGCGCACACACACACACCACTCTCTCTGTATCTCTGTCACAGAAAGACAGGCGGAGATACAGAGAGAGAGAGAGAGAGAGAGAGAGAGAGAGAGAGAGGAGATTGAGAGTAGTGAAAGAAACTGTCGAGCATGTTTCTGCTCTATATTTAGCACTAAGCTAAGACCAGTTGCATGTAGTTTTCTGCCACTGCATGACACGCTGAAACACACATAACCCAGGCCTCGTTCTACTGAACATTCTTTAGAAAAAATGTATGCAGAAATAAGAACGGCTCAAAAGAGACGCAACATTATTTAAATCGAAAAACATCAATTCATGTTTAGGGTTGTTAATATATCTGAAGTTAAATATGCTTATATGGAAATGCAAAACACCTGCCTAAAAAATTATTTTTCCTTTTAACTACAAAATAGTTAAAATATAATTTAACAGTCAAACCCCCTAAAACTTGTATGAATGCTTTTTAATGGTAAGTATGACCTCTTAAAAGATTAAAGACACTCACAAGTTTAGATAAAAAAAAATGTTTGGCTGAGACAGCTTGTCCTCATTTCTATAACAAGTCCTCATCAACAAAGATGGTCCTGCTTGCCTGAACATTTTACTGTATAAATATCCTCTAGCAGATCATAGACTGTATAAGAACTGGAGAAACCCTCCATGACATCACCCATAGGTTTTCTGAAAAGAGGTTTTGAAGCTCAAGCATGGACCCACAGGTTTTGGCCACGTTGGCAGGATTTGACTCTGCCGAAACCCCAGTAAACCCGTAAATGTTGGTTGGAACATGCTCACTAACCTCAGTTACCAGTAGCTAGCTTATGTAGTGTTAAGTTGATGGTGCTAATTTAGTTATATACTTTAAGTGCTAAGGTGGCTACTGTTAATTTCTATATACTAATGTTACTTTCCATTTCACTGAACTCTTGTCATTCATGCCCTACATATCGTCCAGGATCAACTACTACATTTCTTGTGTTAAGGTAAACTATAAGGATTCCAGTTAGCTTGTGAGAGCTAAAGATATGCACAGCAGACATCTAACACAGCAGACAGGAGTCAGGTTTGAAACCCGAAATGGAGCTGGCAAAGAAATCAGCCACACCCTTAATTACGCATAATTATATGCCATAATATAATTTTAACTGATGAGTTATATACAAATTCACTCCCCCTGTACAGTTGTCATGAATTGAAAATTTAGCTATGGAGACCAGATCCATTTTCAGGCTGCAAACATTTTTATTTCTGTTCAGAAGTTGGAAATTCTCTATGGGTCTCACTTTTGGAGCCAACTCCTTATGGTCATTAGAGGTACGACACATTTTGGCACTTCCATGTTGGACTTGTTTTTCAGACCTGGGCCCGTATTTACAGAGTAGCGTCTCAGAGTAGGAAAACGCTCCTAGGTGGCCAAAAATTCTTAGTGTGATGCAATTTTGGTCCTACTTTTAGGAGTAGGAGCAAGAGCAATTAACAAACATTCTTAAAATAGGAAATCGCCAAAATGTAAGAGGGCTCCAGAGGTGTCATAACTGGTTCATACTCCAGTTTGCCGTTCTTGTGTAAATAATTGATCAGATTATGACAGTCCTACACAGTTGTGATTGGAGCAGTCCGACTATAATAACTTCATGCAGCATCGAAATATTTATTTTTAATATGATGGCTGTGCCAAAAGTAATGCAAACGTGGGCGTAACTGACACAGATAATTCAAATGGCACATTTGGGTAAAGTAATTCTTGCTCTATACAAAGGAAGTCAATACCACTAAGTGGTTTGTTGCCAGAGCTTCCCTTCTTTAAGCGTCTCCATCTCTTGTCAGTGGTGTCATATCTGTAAACATTCCTTCAATTGCGAAAAAGCTGATTTTCCAAGAGAATTCGAGAGCTTTGCCTAACAATGGCACAAATGCCATTCTTGTGACAGAGACTACATTGAGTAGTAGCGTTGTGTAGAGAAAGAGTTACTTTACCAACATGTGCAATCTGAACAACCGAGTAAAGTTAATAAAAAAGGTTCGCCCACATTTACTTTCGGTTTTAAATTTAGCTCCTTTTCACACAAAAAAATGCACCTCAGAATTAGATATAAAACTATTTCAATCTAGTAATAAGTAAAGTCATCTAGCTATTGGCTTTATAAGTTTTAAAAAAAAAATTTTAAGTTCATAATTGAACACTAAAAGAGAAATATTACTTCCATTTTATATATTGAAAATATCTGTACTGACTTGCAATACTGTACAGAAAACAGAAACAAAAGAACTAAAGAAGCTATTTAAAACACAGTGTGTGTTAAGGTAATGGGATGTTAATGGAGTGAAAGTGTCCCATCTGGAGCATAACGAAATATTCAACCATCCATTTAAAATTTCTCTCTCCCCTTTACCCTCGGGTCATGACAAATACACTGTACCGGGAGGAAAACCAAGCCCGGGTAAGCACCCATCAGCTATCATTAAAAGCCATGGCACATGTGTCTGTGTGAGAGTAAGCAACATGACTTACAAAGCACATTGAGCAACCTGTGTAGGCTTACAAGCCAGAGAAAAGTATAAACACAAGAGAGAAGAAATGCAAGATTTTCCTGTTGAAGGTTGACCGTGTAAAACACAGGGATGTTTTCGTCTGCACTCTTACTCGCACTTATAACTTTGTGCATCATCACAAAGAGATGAGGAGAACAAGTGAGAAAACTTTGCCTCCTGCTGTGGCCCAAGTGCAAAAGTGGGCGTGGCTCTCAGGCAGGGTCACTCTGTGGTCAGAAATGGGTCTGAACACATCACCATGGCAACTCTGTGTTCAGCCATGGGCAGACATCAGGAACAGCATGTTTAGTGTACTGATCCAAACTAAACACACACACCCACACACACACACACACACACAATTAGCCACCAAAGAACAATCATCACAGATGAAAACTCAAAGTGACTTGAAATCGAACACAAAATCAAATCACATCACATACTATTAACAGCCTCTCTCTCTCTCTCTAGTAAATATCAGTGTTCGCCTGACTGTCCTTATGCAAACTGAACACTCATCAGAGTAAGCAGGACATTCACATCTGGCACACAGAGAGACCCAAAAAAGGCAAAACGAATGAAAGACCTTGTAAAAACAGAAGAGCATAAAATTGCAGGCGGTGGCTATGAGTCATGCTGCGTAACTGAGCAGAGGTACTGGGTTGCCTGAATAATATACAAAACTTCTTTTTGTTTCAGACAATGAGCGATTTTTCCTGTAGGTGGAGATCCAGGAGCAAAGATAAAGACAACAAAGAGTCAAAGCAAAGAGTCCAGCGTCGTTACACAGTTACAGTTGGCTCCAAGAACGTCGGCACCGTCGGTAAAGATGGGCAAAATGGTTATTAGGTAAATCTTTTAAAGTCTTCATATAAAAGAAAAACAAACAAAGAGAAAAACACAGAACTCTAGAACGACACAGGCAACATGAGTAGACCTCCTGGATGTTTCTGATCAATGGAATAATTCACAGCTCAAATCATAAGCTGACTCACCTTCCCTTAGTATCATGAGGTCATTCATTCCAACTGATTAAAATGCGTCACATGTCCAGGCATCATCATGATTCATACTAAACTGGAGTAAGAGCGAAAAAGTTCCTTTTTTATCGGGAAGCTTTAATCTCAACGTTTCACCAATATGCACACATTCTTGTTTTTGATTAATGACAGTCAAACAGACACGCAGTCTTGTGTCTTGCGATGACGTGTCTTTTCTATCAACATGCTAAACATAATCAATATCTGGTGTTAAAACTGCATCACTTGAACGTGTCTAGTACAGGAGGTCATTGTGTCAAATCTCTCATGTGACATTTCCCTGAAGGCAATTTCAAACCTACTCTGCAACAAAGCAAGCATTTGGACAATTCAATAATCGTTCATTTATTAACTCATGCCAAGATAAACGATCAAGCCAGAACGTATCTAATGAATGAAATAATTAGGATAAATATTAACAGATGCACGAGGGGCTTTATTAGACAAAAGGCAGTACAAAAAAAAAAAAAAAATGTGTAAGACGATTCACTCTCTTCGTGCAAAAAACAAACACCAAAAAAAAAAAAAAAAAACATTTTTCATTTTATCATTTCTGATGACACTTGTGTGTTACAGTCCAAGCTGACCTCAGGGTGAGGTTCCTTCTGCTACCACACTCCTGTTGTTTCAGAAAAAAACTGGTAATAAATATTTGAGAAGATATTGCTTTAAATAGTTTTCTTTTTTAATTATTGGTTATTGTGACTGTTTTCTAGTCACAATACTGGTTTACACAGATTAAAATATATGGACTATATTTTATAACACACTGCCTGGACAAAAAAACATCACATGTCACATGTCTAATATCGTGTTTGACCTTCTTTAGCTCTGATTACAGCCAGTTTAGGTGTGTGTGGGGGGGAAAAAAAAAAAAAAAACGATTCCTCATGCTCCCAGAATCACTCTTTCACAACTTGAGTTGGGAATATGCCTGTGCCATCAGACAAGAAAAAAATGCATAGATGTGATAACCTGGTCATCTGTATATTCAGGTCATCAGCTGACTTCATTTTATTGCCCCATAATGTTGCTGAGCCGAAACCTGACCAACCGCAGCAACCCCAGATCACAACACTGCCTCCTGAGGTTTGTACAGTGGCCTCGCTACATGACCCTTCTTACCCTGACGCAACCAATCGCTCTGGAATAAGGTCAATTTGAACTCATCGGAAGATACGACCCTTTTCCTCTGCTCCAATGTCCAATCTCCCCGGCAAACCGAAGCCTTTTTTTCTGATTAGTCTGACTAACAAGTGGTTTTCTTATGGCCACACAGCTGTTCAGACCCAATACTGTGATTTCCTGTCACATTTCTTTGTTTAATTAAAATTTCAAGTGTGTAATTAAATTAAGAATGATTTTTAACTAGTTCATCTTTTTCTGCCCATTAGTGCATATGCAACTCCAGTCATTTTAATGCTTGCTTGATGCAACTCTTCTGAAACTTGTATTATCGCTAGGCAGGCTTATAAACATAAGACCATTTTATTCATATGAAGAAACATGATACTAAATTACAGAGACAAATTGGAGGCAAAAAGCTACAGTTTCTGCAAGTGTATTTATTTTACACTTTCGACCTTATGGTCGTCTACGCACAGTCTGTCGATTCTTATAAAAGGAACAGTAAATATATTCCTCGCTGCATATGCTGTGTAGTATTAGTGCTGTGTGAAGTAATGAGTCATCCCATGACTCCACCATTATAAAGCATTGTCCTTAAAATACAAGCAGACAAGGCTATGAAATAAAATCTCACTGGCATCCAAATGTCTCATCATCAAACCATCTCACAAAGCCCACTCTTTCATTAAGTCACGCGCATCAGTGATATGATCAGCCCTCCCGCTCACCATGTCGCACTGCTCTCTGGTTCAGGATTATCATTTCATCAATAGGAAGTTTATACACTCATCTCACCATTCGGTAGACTCGCTGGTCTTTGTGGAGTGATGTTTATTCGTTCTCTTGTCCGAGTTCATGTTGGGTTTCGCTCGTTTGAGAAAAATAATGGCTAAATAGCTAAATAGAGGATTTCAACCAGCGCCCTAAAAAGATTATAAACCAAAAACAACTCGGTGAGTCATCACAACAGTTTGGGTCGGTTAATACGAGTATGGGCTTTGTGTTTCCGAAGTTTCTACGGCTCTAGTGGCCCGCAGTTACAGATCAAAAGCCTGACTCACTCATGTTTATGCAGATTACTCCCAAGCCTAGCTCATTATGAGAATATAATAGCACAGATCTGACTGAAGAAATGCCTGTAATGTGTGAAACCGATACTGCCGTCTAACCAGTTACTACTGCTGTGCTCAAAGACGTGATATTCAGAGGACTGAACTGTGCACTTTCAAAAACAAGACAAGATACAGAAAAGACTCGATGCTCGGTCTCAGCCGGGATCGTCATTCACACAAATGTCCTGCTTTAAAACGTTTGCGCAGTACAAATACTTTACTGCGGCTAAGAGTCTCACTGTATTGTGCTTGAAGTCCTCTGTAAATGTCAATTTACATCATCACCCATTGCAAAAATAATAATAATAAACTACACAAATCCTGCACTTGAGTAAAAGTAGGTAAAATATGAAGCCCCCCCCCCCCCCCCCCCCCCCCNCCCGCCCCCCAATTACATTTGTACTTGAGAAAAAGACCAAGCATGACCTACAAATTTACTGAAAATGCTGAGCTTGTATCGGCGCACTGTAGCTTTTACATCATAATAGACTCAGACTTTTCACCTAGAATAGATTTTAGTGATAGTTATTCACAATAACTGTCCATTCCCATATTTTTCCTCACAGTACAGTACAAACTAAAACATCAAACAAAAGATGTTGTTTTCTCTTAATGCTCAATTTTTCCAACCAAAACTAATGAAAACCAGTGACCGTGACGCCTCCACCGTCACCACTTTGACCCGGTTCTGACTTGTAACATGGACCCATTCAGAACATTTCCAATTAGCACACTTTCTGGTTCCAATGATTATTCCACCGAAATCATTCAATCTTGAACGGATGGACATAAATCTTCAAAAAACATAATGGCTCCAACAGCTGTTGGCAGAGCATGAAAAAAAAAAAAATACATGAAACTCCCACACTGTAAACTAAAAGTAATATGTTTATGCAACACATCATCTCAGCAGAATAGGACTTGCGATGTAGGAGATCTGAACATCAGGTGCTTGTTGCCACAGTGATAAGTGGTCAGCTTTAGAGCACTCTTAAGTTGCCTCAAGTTGTTTATGCTTGAGCAGTTAATGAGGAGAAGCACGCGCGCGCGCGCATACACACACACACGCACGCACGCACACACTGATTTATTTCAAGCGGATAATTCCAAAATGGATTCAATTCATTATTTTCCTCAAAATACTAAAAAACAATACCCCATAATCACAGCATGAAAAGTTTAAAATCTTTGCAAATTTATTAAAAAGAAAAAAGAAATCATATGTATATACTCTCTCACAACACTCAACATTTAACTTGGATGCATCCTGTTTCCACTGATCATCCTCGAGATGTTTCTACAGCTTGACTGGAGTCCACCTGTGATAAAGCCATGTAGACTTCATGTGTAATTGTATGTAGACCTCAGAGACACGACTGTATCGAGGCACAGATCTGGGAAAGGGTGCAGAAGGGGCATTATGGGAATTTTTTGATATTCACATATACATACAGAATGTACGTTCCCTCATTCTCAAAGTTTTAAGTGAGTGTGCCTGTAACACTGTAGAAGACAAAGATTCTGTCTTCTGTCTGTCTCAATGTCCATGAGGCTATTCAACGGTGCCAACCAAACACATTAGCGGCGCACAGAAAAAGCACAGAACTGTAAGCTGCAAATTTCTTTTAATTCCCACAGACCACCCACATTAAGCTAATTCTTATCATCATCATCATCATCATCATCATCATCCTCGCATTAGACTGCAATGCATGAAGACTTATTAAGTCATTAATGGAAATCTTAGCCTAGGGAGGTGGAGAGAAGAACGGGAAAAGAGTGAGAAATATAATAAAGGAAAAAAAAAAAAAAAAAGCTAATGGAGTTTCACAGCAGAGGTCTCCAGAATTCCCCGGCTGTTCATAAAGCTGTTCATTCCTGCACTTGTGCGTTGTGTGTGTGTGTGTCAACCTGACAGTGCCAAATGCACGTCTCTGGAGTCAAATGGCCTTTTTCTATTCCTGCTCCAACTGCCACAGCCTCCACAGGAGCTGAAACACTGAGGATTAGTGAAAAAAAAAAAAAAACAATACCCCAAAAGGCCAGTGTCATCTGCCATGACTCAAAATGCATAGAGCAGACTGCAGAGACCCAAACCGCATTCCAGAAGCATGACTGATGGAGGTCACATGGATTCCAGCGTGGTGAGGACCATGGCGCTGAAAAAGCTTGGTGGGAAACTGGATATGGAGTGCATTGGGAACACATAAGCACCATTTTTGTTGTATTTGAGAATTATAGTGCTTTATACTTATACGATACATAGTAAGAGAAACGGAGAGAGAGAGAGAGAGAGAGAGAGGCGGGGGGCAGCTGAGAGTCAGGTCAGAGCTGCTGCTAAAACCATTTACAGACACAGAAACAACATTCCATTGCAGTGTGTGACTGCGCAACCCCTGTGCTTAAAGTCTAAATGGGGGGAAAAAAAATTCTTCTTCTATTATTCAGCATGGTTGCTGCATTCGTACTGCTTTTTTATTTTAGAAGTTAGCAATGATGTCATTTGCCACCTCCAGATGTTTGTCGTGCAAAGTACTGTATGTGTGTTTGTTGTTTGGTGGGGGCTGGACCCATGGCCGCCTCAATTGTGGGTGTGTTTTGTTAGCACAGTTTGACCATATTCATCTTAAAAAGCTTCTTTAAGCGCACTTTTACAGCTGGCTCAGCAAGAATCTTTGATTGTCAAAATGTTATGTTGAGGTTAATTAGATGCTGCTTTTGAAAGTTAGAATTACTTTGATGAAATACGTTGGATATGGATAATGTTACGGTGGCCGTGAATTGCAAAACAACTTAACAAAACCGAAAACAAAATAACATTCAATGACAAAATAACAAATTCAAAACCAAATTAACAAATCCGAAAACAAAATAACAAATTCAAAATCAAAATAACAAATTAAAAAACAAATTAACAAAACGCAAAACAAAATAAATTAGTTTTGGGTTTTGTTGTTTTGGGTTTTGTTATTTTGTTTTTTAATTTGTTATTTTGATTTTGTTATTTTGTTTTT